>JAHWFP010231768.1:8664-28781 GCA_023313725.1 Lithobius niger | reverse complement strand
AAAAAAAAGCCTGGAAAAAAAAGCTGATGGAAAAAAAAGCCCCGGAAAAAAAAGCTGATGGAAAAAAAAGCCGATGGAAAAAAAAGCCGTGGAAAAAAAAGCTGATGGAAAAAAAGGCCGATGGAAAAAAAAGCCGTGGAAAAAAAAGCCGATGGAAGAAAGAACACGATAAAATCCTGGTTCAAAATTTACAAAAATACTACCTAAATGTAGTTACGTGTGTATCAATCATTCATTAGCTGCATGTTGCTCGATCAAGGTCACCTTTGGAATCCCGAAAAGGAAAAGAAGTCACAAGTTTTCTCCCAACTTCCTTAACAGGGGAGGTGGTGGGGGAAAGGGTCGTCCTCAGTTTGGTCGTGTGTCTAAATTATTCACTTTTTTTTTGCAGTGAGGGGGGGAGGGGGAGGAGAGCGTGGCGGGAAAGGGATACGATCCAGAAAAAAATATTAAAATGTTTGCAGAGAAATATCAAAATAACTCTAAAAACAAAAAAAAAACAGGTAAAGGAGTTCGGGAATAAAAGTATGCTTTCCGGAATTTTCTTTTAGTTGTCCAAGTTACGGATTTAAGGCAAATTTATGATTTCCTGAATATCCCCCCCCCTCCCCTCCTATCCAAATGATGGCGGAAACTCGTCATTTCATGATTTATCCTTTAACGATTGAAGGTCACCCGACCAAAGTGAGGACGACCCTTTCCCCCACAACCTCCCCAGTTAAGGAATTTGGCAGGAAACTTGTGATTTCTTTTCCTTTCGGGTTTCCAAAGGTGACCTTGATCGAGCAACATGCAGCTAATGAATGATTAATACACACGTTAAGTGCATTTAGGTAGTTTTGTTGTAAATTTTCAACTACATTTTTTCGCGTTTTTTTTTTACTATCGGCCTTTTTTTCCGCGTCTTTTTTTTCCACGGCTTTTATTTCCATCGGCCTTTTTTCCATCAGCTTTTTTTTCCGCGGCTTTTTTTTCCACGGCTTTTTTTTCCATCGGCCTTTTTTTCCATCAGCTTTTTTTCCCGCGGCTTTTTTTTCCAAGGCTTTTTTTCCATCAGCTTTTTTTTCCAGGCTTTTTTTTCCGCGGCTTTTTTTTCCGGTCACGGAGAGTCGATACGATGACGAATCGTTGTAAGGGTGACGATTTGGGATTAAAAACGCTGTCAATTCGTGACGTGTGGAAACAACGAGAGTTACTTTTGCTTGATCCAACCGGGTTAATTTTCGAAGGCATCCCATGTAAAGAAGCCCTACGGGAAATTTCTCGACTTCCTGAATGATAGATCAGTCCGTTGTACTGGGTCTGCTGTGAATTCTACTTACTCTATTTCAGCACTCATCTCCAGCCATCAGACAACGTGCAGTTAACGCACTATTTGATGAGGCTGAAAGGCCGGTCGGTCTGGACGTCACAGAAATGGGGCCAATCGCCAATCAATATCTGGCCTCATGTCTACTATGTCGCCCCAAGCGTTCGGCCAGCCGAATTTGATGGCGCATTTGTACTGAGTCATGCGTCGCTGCAGAAAAGGCTTAACGCGGGTTCGTGGCCTTAATGGTGCGGAGGGAGACTGGAGCCAACACGGCGCCTGCTCACACTCTTGATTGAAAAATAAAACCAGCTGAAAAAACATGGCCGCCGTCATTGTGCTCGAGGGGAGGAAAAGGGAGGAAATTTGATGGGGTAGGGGATTGAGAGAGTGAGGATCATTGGTGGACACATCAAGCCATGATGATAGGATTATGGCAAGCTTTTATTTAGCGTTAAACGTAAGCCGATTAGGCCTATTTGCATGTGTGTATTTGCGTTTACGACCTGTGGCGGGAGATTGACGCGCATTGTTAGAGATGGATCATGGTCAGAGTTGGAGTTGGGTAGGCCAAGGAGCGTCTTTGACCACATGTGTTCATAAAGGAGATGGTGGTAGGGGGATGACGACAGTGACGAATTCAAGATTGTCAACAAAATCGAGAAAGTATTGCCGGTTTAGACCGTTCAAATTTCAATAAAATTTAAAAATCGCACGGTTCATTTTTTCTAATTTTTAAATTTTTTTTAAAGCTATTTCATCGCTTTATCCGGCTTTCAGGGGTGCTGCCGGTGTGAAAAAAAAATGTAAAAACTGTGAAAATTTACTAATTATAGAAAGAAATATGAAAAATGTGATAAAATATGAAAAATACCAGGGTGTGAAAAAAAAAAGACAACATGCACTAACTAACGGCACTAAAGCAAAATAATCAAATTATCCGTGCTAATTTTAGATCGGAATTAGGTCCGAGTTAGCAGAAGACACAAAAAAAAAAGAGAAACTGAAACAACTGCAAGAAGCAACAGAAAAAACAAGATTGAAAGTGGCACTATCATCCATAGAAAATCGCACGAAAATACCGTGGCGCCATCTAGCGGCAGTGATGTTGTTAACCTTTACAAATTGCTTCCAGGTGCACGAGGACGTACCAATTTTTCACTCAATAATTAAATAAGCACGTGGCTTGTTTGTTTCGTTAAAACAAATGGCGTTGTGCATTGTTTCGCTGGATGTAAGCAAGTGCTAGATAGCGCTATACCACGCGCCATGGCTGTTTGCTATGACGTGCATATCACGTGACTGGGCTAGTCCAATCAGACGGCAAAACAGCCGTTGTTCTCATTCGTCATTGGCTAACTCATGGTGACGTCACGGCAAACAGCCATTGTGCATGGTTTAGATGTTGCCAGATTCTGCAGACTTTCAGTCGGTGATGAAGCCAATATAACTAAGATGGTAGTAACAAATATAATGCTGTTCTCCTAAGCGCTAAAAAAAATGCTTGTAAAATCAAGCAGCTTACCTTTTGTTATGAATTTGTGAAGCTTGAGACTGATCTGAGTTTTGATGTTATTTTTAAATCTTCTCTTAAGTATGTAATTACTGCACACATGAGCAGAATAATTGCGTGGGTTTTAACATTATTTTTATTACAACAAATTTTAAAAGCCTCCGGAAATAGAGGGGGGGAAACGCATAAATTACAGCAAACTTACAAGGATCGCTAGTGAAGAATAGTATTAAAGAATTGTGAAATAATGGTGTAAACCATGCGCAATGGCTGTTTGCCGTGACTTCACCATGAGTTAGCCAATGACGAACGAGAACAACGGCTGTTTGACCGTCTGATTGGACTAGCCCCGTCACGTGATATGCACGTCACAGCAAACAGCCATGGCGCATGGTTTACACCATTACAGCCATCGCATGTAAAAATGGAAGAAAACGTCAAAAAAAATTTTAAAGTAGGTATGCGAAAAATGTGGGGGAAAAAAGAAAAGTAGGTATATGAAAAAATGTATGTGAAAATAGCAGATACACCCAGCAGCACCCCTCCTTCATAAGCCCCTCGGCTGTGCCACTCAGCTAGGCTTCGCTCGCTGTGCTGGGGTATCTAGGTAACCATCGCATGGCTCGTGTTACGCCCATAGACTTCGTTACGTTGGCTCCTTACGTTGGCTATACGTCATGGGACTTAATGAGACAGCCAGATCAGAAGAAAAAATATCATCTTACGCCAAGCCAACGCGAGAGATTAAAAACTGCCAAAATGTCTACCCCAACATTTAAAACGCCGTGCGTTTCTCTTCGTCGAAGAGCTGTCAAATCAGGCTGTGATGCCCTCAAGTTTTTAGTCAATATTTTTGACGATCCTCCCTCCGTTGTGTTGGGGCTGAACATGATCGATTTTCAATATGGGGTTCATATTTGCACAACGTCACTTAGGCTTGAGCGACGTCACTTCCGGCCAATAGTGTACCCTTCAGCTACTACCTTCCGTTCCACTTCCCCCAACCACGTGACAGATACAGACAGACAGAGAACAACAACCAAGTTCGACACGAATCGCCCACAGGGCGGGCACGTGGCCGATAACGGAATACAATACATCTAACATTGAAGGGGGAATCAAAATCGACACTGCTGACATAACAAAGGTGAAGTTTCAACCTTCGTCGGGACATCACAATCATTTTATAATTATGCGTCATTCTGTAAAAAAAAAAAAAAAAACAGTTGACCAGGGATCCTATAGGTTCAGAATTTTTCGTTGAATAAAGTTTTATTCTTCTTTTTTTTTTTGTTATCACGGCGACTACTCGGAGACAATGTTGGATGATCGTCGACATGGAAACGGAAATTAGAAAATGAGACAGCCGTATTTGTAGTTTAGGTCCCAAATTGCTCCATCCTCGCTGTTCTTTCGTCAAAAGGCTCTGGCGTACCAGACTTGATCGAGTTCTCGTCCCCGCTTTTGACGTCCCGTCCACTACAATTTTGAGTTGTCGAATTTGCGTCGTGTTTACATTCCCGTTTGGTCTAGTTGCAATACGTCACATCCGGGAGCTTCTGCTCCAGTTCGTACTTTAAATCGTCCTTTTATAGCTGCAATTTGCAGGATGAAAAGCTGAGCAACGCGAACGAGTGTAAGGCATGCATTACGAGGCACCTAGCTACTCACCCTAACCTTACAGTGTAACTCCTTAAGGAGTTGCTGCTCAGGTGACCCATGGTCATCTCGTAGGGCCCGCGCATCACATGATCATGGTAGCATTCAGCTACGCGTGAAGTCACGTCAAACAATGGGCGAAACATGAAACCCGTATTCTGCCCCAAGAACATTATGCTATACACATACCATACAAAATCAAGCTTCATACATCACAGTTGTGTACTTGTTTACAGTTCCGACACCAGCTGCTAACTGTCAACTGCCAACTACCAACTGCTAACTGCCAACAATAGTTTCCAAAAGAGTTATTTCACTACAGTAAATGGACTTTTGAACTTGAAATAGTTCACCAGCTTTGACCTTTCTAGAACGGTTCATCTTTCACGTTTCTAAGCCTTACGGGGTCCAAGCTTACTTGCTTAAGATATTCATCGTTGGACTCATTAAACAAAAACAAGCCACCCAAACCCAGTTTCATCTTACTAACAGCTTTTTACACAGCCGAACACGAAACAATAACCAAGCACCACCAATTGTTGACGACACCTAAAAAGGGTTAAAGGGTTTAACGAGCGTTAACCACTCCTGGTCATCTGCCCGAAGCCCTAAGTCTGCAACAGTCAGATTCCCAGACGACACCTAAAGGGAACACGCAACAATAAGAAAAGCAACAAAATGCGGCACACCCATACCATTGCAACAATGAACACCGCCTTCGAAAGACGAATACAAAGACGGTAGACTAGGTGAAAAATAAAGTATGGTCGTTACGATCGGGAACAACTCGTTCGTTACGTGTGAAATATAAAGTATGGTCATTACGATCGGGAACTATACTCGTTCGTTACGTGTGAAAAATAAAGTATGGTCATTACGATCGGGAACTACTCGTTCGTTACGTACCACACTCTCTTAAAAAGAAGTCAGATATAGTTTACCCAATATCTAGCAATTTTTCGACAGCATATAATCAGTAGATGGTAAGACTGCGTTCATCTGTCTTCTTCAGGCTTCAGGTTATGTTCGTTTTGTTCTCAGTATACGGCATCGTCGTTTGTGATTTTGCAAGCGCCGAATTTCAAAACCACAAACGACGATGCAGTAGTGAGAAGAAAACGAACTGGACCTGAAGCCTGAAGAAGACAGATGACACAGTCCTAACATCCACCGATTATATGCTTCGAAAATTTGCTAAATATTGCGTACACTATATCTGAATTTTTGAAAACAAGTGTGGTACGTAACGAACGAGTAGTTCCCAATCATAATGTAAACTTTCAGAGTAAGAATCTAAATCATTTGTTTGCTGAAAATATGGTCATAAATATCTTATAGCTATACTTTTGAAACGAATGAATGAGATCGGGTAATATAAGTAGTTTTTATCACACTTTTTCTTTGTCACACCTCGGACCGTAGAAACAACCTGGGACGCTCTTTCAGTCCTTGGAAACCGTCAGGAAAAAGTGTGACAAAAAACGACTTATCAGATCCCATTGTCTCAAAAGTATGGCTGTAACCTATACTTATGGTGAAAAGTTGATATTAATTTCGTAGTAGAGTTAACGTAAGAGTTAACGTAAGAACTATTACTCACTTACGACTGAACCGAGTTTAAATCTGTCATATCAGAATGCTTGCGGGAGGCAATTTGGGAACGTTTTTTCGACTTCTATTTTTGGCCCGCCCCAAGACATCCATGTCATGACTTAATCCCTGCAAAACTGACGCGCGTGGGAGCAGAAGAAATACCCCCCTTCCCCCCCCCCCCCTCAAACCTAATCCCACCAGCTGTTCATATTCCGAGTTGTGGTAGCTGCATTAAGTTGCTTTGTTTGTTTAGCCATGGCTCCCTTGAATCATGCAGGCCTAACTTGTGAGTTCTTTGTATAACGGCCAATTATTCGATGAATCCTCGTTATTACATAAAATGACTCTTTAAGCTTGGGTTTTAGGTTTTGCATTTTTTATTTACTCAATTTAAAAAAAATATATAACTTTGTGTGTTGGCGTTGTACCTTGACTACAGCATCACATTTGAATTGTCCTTTTTTTATGTTTTGTGTTTAAATTTCTTTCCACTTGATAATGGGCTGCAGAAATCCCATACATGTTGCGTTTGAAAAGGTCCAAATTATTTTGTAGCAGTGGGGCGGATAAACAATATAATTGTTTCTTGGTACACAAAGCACCACAAAGCATCAATGATGACACGATTTAATTTCTCTTGGTCACAGTACATTAAAAGGTACAATAAAACCTGAACTTTTAATGTAGTGTACCTTAATTGTATTGTACATTTTACTGTACCTTTTAATGTATTGCGACCAAGGAAAACATGTAACCTACGTATTTCGAAAATTAAATTGTGTTATCATTGATGCCTTGTGGCGCCCTGTTTCAGGAAACAACTATTAACACTGGTCGACCTAGGATCTCTGTGTTAAACTTTCAACTTTGAGAGCGTATAACTCCGTCAAAATTAAATATCTTTAAACCAAATTTGGAATCTAGCCTTGACTAGTCAAGGCCTGTCTACAGTCGAAAAATTGTGAAATTCAGTCTAGCCAAACCAGAGATACAGAGAGGGACCAAATAGACAACTTCTTGTTCTTGTTTTGGGGATGTACCTTTCGTCTGTCCTCTCTACAGGTCAAAATATTCGTCCTGTAAAGCTGGTTTTTAGCTCATTTTACAGGTATTGCTCCGTAGATGTGTCATTTCCATAATGCCTTTTCTAATTGGTCAAGTGGTTCAGAGGTTACGGAGCTCTAAACGACCAGATTGATTGTTTTACATTGTTTTAAACATTGTTATTATGCAACAATGCCATTTAGCAAACGCCAGCTGCAAGACGTAGACTGAACGCATACTACATCTCAAACTCATACTTGAAATTACGTAACAGCTATTCACCACCAGATATCCTCCAAACGCACCCAACCACACGAGGTTCTGGAAGTTCCTGGAACAGATGGATGAAAGGTGCTAAACAATTGTGACATCAGCATTTCGAATCTGAGTTCGCGTTCGAGATTGGGTCCGCGTTCAAAATGCGGGCCTTAGAGCCTTTTAGAACGCCCACCCTTGCCGGTATGCTTATGTTTATAGAGTGCTACAGAATCCCAGAAAACAGAGTCCCATCAAATAGAGTCCCATCAAACAGAGCCACGTTTTTTTTTTACTATTAACTATTGTACGCTCTCGTTATAGAGGCAGGATGCAAGTCAGGCCGTCAAGTTTTAGGGAGCCACAGTTGAGTTGAACCAACGTTGTAACTTTTGTGCAAATGCGTTACTGCTCGGGGAGAAGGGGAAGCGGAAATATGGCACCCTCTTGATTGCTAAATGATGGCATTGATCGCCTCTCTCCCCCTCCCCCCCCCCCCTCCCAACTCCCCACAACCTTCCTTCCCTCTCCCGCTGTTCCTTTTATGGGATCGAAAAGGGTTTCGGTAAAAAGCTAACAACTCCCCCATCCGTCACGTAATGTGATGTGGCTGTAATGCCAAATAATGCACACGTTTCATCTTACCCCACCCCCGAGGTGGGGGGGGCCCCCGGCCCGACGTATGTTATAGTGGGTAGGGTCTTTTTCTATGCGTGGGAGGTGATTGGCAGCTGCCCTCCCAGCATAATATCTCAATGACAACAACGTGTGTGTGGATGGTCCAGAAAGGAAGGATAGAGATCAATGGTATTTTTTATTTTTTTTTCCGTTATTTTTCTTTTTTTTTTTGCTTCCTTTCATTCCCGATTCAATTTATTAATGCATTCAGGCGGGTCGTTTTGATCGAATTAACGGAGTGTTTTGTACTGCGCAAGTAATTACACTGCATATTCATGCGAGTGTTTTGAATTGGTCATACGATGGCAGAGGACGAGGTATAAAGGGAAGCAAATTGTAACTAGGAAGGCTAAATGTGTTCTCACACAATGAGCGTTTACGTGGTAGATGATTCACCAAACTTGTATCTATTAACGTTTTTTTTTAATTAACATTTGAATGTTGAGAATGTATGTAAGCTTTTTAATCCTGGCGCACTAAGTAAAAAAAAAAAAAGGCATCATATATCAAAGCACCACAAGGGTAAAGGAACCAGCGAAGTTTTCGCCATAGAAAGTAGTGATGTCAAAGCCAGAATGGCTACCACCAAGCTTGTTGTCCGAGGAGAGAACACTCAAGCTTAACTCACAACCACCAAGCAGGATTCAGACAATTTTTTAATTCTCAATTTCCCTGACAAATCCAGGTTTTCCAGATGCATCCAATGGCAGTTTCCAGGTGTTTCCAAGTTGTTTAGTTAGGAAAACTGGCAGTAATACCTAATGTTTTTATTAATATTTGTACGAAAATAATCCAACATCCCAGAAAATAGCTGTTTAAGAGACTTTCCAGACGGGACTAAACGCATTTTCATCACAAATATTGGCTACTAGCCGAGGATTTTGCGTCCAATCAGCTAATTCAATGAAACTTACAGAACAGTCACAAAGGCATTTTTCTATTTTCCTTGTCTTTTCCCTGATTTTTAAAAAAAAATTATTGTTTTCCCTGAAATTTCCCTGAGATTTTGGCTCTATTTTCATTTTCTCTGAGATTTCCAAGCTCTCCTGGTTAATATCAATTCTCTCACCAATGATCAATTGGTAAAAATTGTCCTAGGCACGGGTGTCAACCATTCAGTTGAATGGAGCCCCACACAAGCAGAAGTTTCTGCTATTTCGCTTGCTGAAACCGTATTCGTTTCGCCCTTGTCGCTCTCCAGGTTTTCCACGTTTTGTCTGAACCCCGGCCAAGGTGTCACCTAAGTTGCGTGGTCATGGTTGGGATGAAAAGTGCAAGACTGCCTTACACACGATGTTCAAAACGTTGTGCCCACTTGTCTAGGGATAAAAATGAGTCCATTACCCTTGTTTTAAACTTATTAACACTATATGTTAATCTGTTAAGCTGTTTCTTCTTCGTTACCGACAAAACGTTCCACATATAGATTCACGACTTGTAGGGCGAACAGTACAGAGCCCATCGTGGAATTAGTCTGTACTGGTCTGATCCCGAGATCCAGACTGACTCAGCATGGCGAATGAAGGCCTATTTATTGAGGCGTCCACCTACGTCATTTCCGGGGGAAGGGGGCAAGACCTTTTCCTTCCCACAATTCGAGCGTCTTTCACGAAAAACCGAAAGGCGTTCAAAAGAACTTCTGAGAAAAGCGGACTATTGAGTACCAAGAATCGGGGTTAGGCCCTAGACTCCACCCCTCCATGTACGTCAGGTGCGGGTCAGAACCTACCAAGTAGGCTCTGCACCCGCGTCTGAAGTGTGCCTAAGAGCTGCTAAGTAACCCCATTTGTCACACAATTTACTGGTAGACAACATATGGTGTGTTAAAAAAGCTTGGTGGTAACCACTACGGCTATGGTATTATCTATTTTTTGTGGCGAAAGTAGGAAAACTCATAGGGATGATTTCACATTAAAACAATTCATATTTTGTCCTATAGAGCTGGTGTTCAATAATTAATGACGAATCTATGAAACAAATTTATGTCACTTTATGATTGAGAGGGCACAAATTTATGAAACTCAACGGGTTTGTTATATTTGGGGTTAACCTTTAAACCTTCTTCAATAATTTGGAGTTTGGTGTTGCTAAGCATTAAACCGCTAAATAATAAGCATTCTGAATTGGTACTGGTTATACTTCTCACAGAACTAGGAGAACTCCTCTCGAGCAGCAGACAGCATTTGATGACGTACAGGTTACAGCAATCGCGTGCAGGATATTTCAAAATTAGTTGTACCAAACAATTTTTAAGCACAGTCATAGGCCAAGAAATTCGGTTATAGTCCTAACTATATTATATCGAAGTCAAATTTCTGGGCTATACATATTATCTTCAAACAGAAACTTAAGATTTTCGATATATTTGTCATCAACCAGAAGAAGCTGCGTGGTGGAAACGCATCCCAGAAAATCACTAACATGTCCTGGGGTGCGTCATTTTCATTGTGGAAATGCATCCTGGAACATTCTTACCATAAGATATGTGCACAGTGCACTTCGTGTAGGAGGAAATTATCTCCACCATTATTCTCTCCTTCCAGGAGAAAACATACTAGGAAATATTCGCCAGGGAAATACCCGTAGTAAAAAGTTTCCCCACATAGAAATTCACTCTTCCCTGTTTTAATTATATATAGGATGGATTTTTTACCCTAAATTTTTTCTTAATTTTACTATAATTTTAAAGATGTGAGGATAAAATTTACTAGGATATTTCCTCCCCCCCCCCTACTTTTTAATGGGAAGACTATTTTCATCAGTATATTTGCGCTCCCTTACAACTACTACGCTATGAGGGGGATAAAATTTGGTAAGATAATTCCTCCCCCTACTTTTAATGACTATTTATTTACTTAATTATATTTTCGTGCCCTTACAAATGTTGTGTTAAAGGGAGATAACATTTACTAGAAGAGACAAGGAGTTAGGAATCATCGGAAAAACTTCCAGCAAGCTTACGCTCATTTTCACACTCTAGATAGTTCATTATCCAGCAAACGAAACAACAGGAGATTGTCCTATAAGCAGTGAAGCATCAACTTAGAGAGAGCCTGAAGAAGACTGCGGGAAGCAGTTGAAAATTTGCTGGATAATGAACTATTTATTATCTATAGAATGTGAAAATGAGCGTAAGCTGAAAGTTTTTTTCCGATGATTCAGACAAAGAGGTCACGGCGTAAATAAGTTACGTGGCACATAGGGTGTATACCATCACCCACCTTTCCCCACAAGCAGATGATATAATTTTTTTCTTATATTTTCGCATAGTAGTTGGAACTTTCTACTTAAGGCACTTTCGATAAGCATATTACTCTAGCTTTGATCTGTCGGTATGTTGATATCCATTTTCTAGCCACAGAAATATTACAATTCTGTGAGAAACCGTGCTACATAATGTCCTGGTGTTTAAAATGGGCGCCAATCAGAATGTAAAATTCTTTCTGGTCAAGCGTCAGACCATCAGCCCGTGCCTGTCGCGGCCTGCCTGCACTCTGTGCGCATCCACTTTATGGATGATAATACCATAGATTAGAAAGTTAACTAGATATACCGTCTTACTTCTTCCCGTCCTACGTGGAGCTCTGGCGGTAGCTGCGGCTACTAATACATATGGTAATGCTTTTTGCCTTCGAAGCAGCAGAAGGCAAAGCATTAGTAGAGGTATTAGTAGCCGCAACTACCGCCAGAGCTCCGCGTAGGACGGGAAGAAGTAAGACGGTATATCTAGTTAACTTTCCAATCTATGATAATACCATTCCTGGCACCGATCGAAGCAGACAGTCAGAATCAGAATTAGAATCTGCGTGCACTGTGCACGACCGTACCCATACGCAACACCTCAACGTTATAAACTAAAAACAAAGCAACAAAGCAACGGCGAAATCATTTCTTCAAACAGCAACTTAAACATTACCCACTACCTACTAGACTTCTAGTAGTACTAGAAGTACTAGTGTTAGTAACTTAGTCTTACAAATATTCTGTTTCTATTATGTTCTGTAAAGAGTCTCGAATTCGACGTTGTTGCTTATATTCTTCCATGTTGCTGGCATATCGTAGATATTTCCAAAATTGATTCTATTTCAATCACATACATATATTCTAACGAATACGAAAACAACTTTCGGTTCCAGGAAAATATTGAAAAAGCTCTCGTTCAAAAATTTTATTTCTTTCGGTGGAAATTGGGTATACATTATTGTAAAAACGATCGATTTTTTGCGGCAGTCCAGCGCTTTTATGGGTTAGGTATATTTTTGCTCTTTTCTTCCACGAATCCAAAAGGCCGGGCCTTAGACGGGCGCCGCAATAAAGTCTGGAATAAAGTGCACTACTATTACAATAACGACGTCATGAGTAAAAGTAAAAAAAAAATCTGGCTTCAATAGACCATTCTTTTGAAGTAAACACGGGAGGACTCGAAATTTGATATCGACTAGGTCCCGACTTTGCATTTTGAGAATTCAGATGACAATTTTTATCCTCAACCCCTTTCTCTCCCCTCCCCCTACCCCCAAACCCCCTAAATTCCCCCCATAAAAGTTCGAGCCATGCTGATGTAATGTATTTTCATGCGTGACCACATCCTGGGCATTTTCTTTCCCCTCATCTCTCTTTATTCCATTTCTCATCCATCCCTTCCTCCCTCTCCCTTCCTTTTAAGTCCATACATGGAAGGAGGGGAGTAGAAGGAGGATTACAGAGGGGATAATCCTTCTCCTCTTTGAATAATACTCTTCTTTCAACCCCCTACCCTACTGCCCTACCCTACCCTACTACCCTAAATGACCCACAGCTGGGTGCCTTGGGGCAAAAGAGCAGTCTACTGCTTGGAAATAGGGGTGTTCGACACCGCCAGTGCAGTTTTCCGGACGAAAGATGCTTTGGAAGGAGAGGATGGGAGAGAGTTTTGATTTTTGTTTGTTGTTGTTCTAAAATGTTCTAAGATTTTTGTTTGTTGTTGTACTAACTAAAATCCTATTTCAGAACGACAGTCTCGTTTCGTGTACGATTTTGCTAAAGCCTGATACATATCCCCACAATTGTTTAAAATGAAGCTCAGTCCCAACAAACAGATCAGACGTAAAAATGATATTCGACCATTGATAAGCCGGTCCCCACAAATGTTTCAAATGTTTAAATGATGTTCGGCTTTTGTTTAGTCGGTACATACTTCAAATGTGTTAATTATGTTCAAGCGATGATAAGTTGGTCTGTAGAAATACTTCGAATGTACAAATAATAAGTCGATCCCTGCAAATGCTTCAGAAGTTTAAACGATGTTTGGCCGGTGATCAATCGATTTCTACAAATGCTTCGAAACTTTAAATGACGTTCGACCCGCACTTCTCTACAAATGCTTCAAATGGTTAAATAACGATCAACCGGTGATAAGTCTGTCCCTACAAATGCTTCAAATGTGTAAAGTATGTACAACCGGTGATAAGTCGGTCCCTACAAATGCTTCGAAACTTTAAATGACGTTCGACCCGCACTTCCCCACAAATTAATAACGTTTGACTGGTGATAAGTTATTCCCTACAGACGCTTCAAATGTTTAAATGATGTTTGACCTTTGATAAGTCGTTCCCTACAAATGCTTCAGATATATAAATGACATTTGCCCAGTGTAAGTCGGTCCTTACAAATGCTTCAGAAGTTTAAACGACATTCGACCAGTGATAGGTCGGTCTCTACAAATGCTTTAAAAGTTTAATAGACGTTCGACCGGCGATAAATTGGTCCCTATACAAATGCTTCGAAACTTTAAATGAGGTTCGACCCGCACTTCTCTACAAATAACAAATAACAAATAACAAATAACATTCGACTGGTGATAAGTCAGCCCCTTCCAATGCTTCAGATGTTTTAATGATGTTCGACTTTTGATAAGTCGGTCCCTACAAATGCTTCAAATGTGTAAACTATGTTCAACCGGTGATAAGTTGGTTCGTAGAAATGCTTCAAATGTATAAATGGTATTCGCCCAGTGATAAGTCAGTCCTTACAAATGCTTCAGAAGTTTAAACGACGTTCGACCGGTGATAAATCGATCCCTACAAATGCTTCGAAACTTTTAGTGACGTTCGCCTTGCAAGTGCTTCGACCTACAAGTACTTCAAATGCTATAACATTCGACAGTGTTGATAAGTCGGTACCTACAAATGCTTCAAATGTGTAAAGTATGTTCAACCAGTGATAAGTTGGTCCGTAGAAATGCTTCAAATGCATAAATGGTATTCGCCCAGTGAGAAGTCTGTCCCTACAAATGCTTCAAAAGTTTAAACTGCGTTCGATCGTTGTTAAATCAGTCTCTTTCAGGTGCTTTTTTTCTCTTAAATTTCAGAAACATGACGTGGTCGTTTCTCTCTTTTTTATCTCTCCTGCAATGTGCTTCCCGTTCCCTAGTGCAGTTGACGTTTTTGAGCCTGTAGCACGTTTCATGGCGTGGCACATCGCTGACTGGATTTCACACTTAATAAATAAAGCGAACCGTGCAGGCAGATACCGAATCACGCTGGCCCCATTTTGAAAAGTGGCCAAACTGGTGTGGAAATTCTCGGCCCAATCCGGTAAGGCACGCTAAAGTTATGACGTGTAAAAGCAAACTGCACGGTTCGGTTCGGTTCGGCACGGCACACTTTATTTCCTACTTGTGAAATCGATGTAAGACCTGTTGGATACAACTCCCTGGGTCTGAATCCGCTGTAGTCATTCAGTCTATCACAACACGTTCATTTGCGAACATATGCTTGGAGGTCGTAACAAAATGCTTTAAGGACCTCGGTGTCTGGTTTCGGGACGACCTCAAATTTGGTGCACATTGCGACCACATTGTCGCTATGACCAATCGCAGGTTTCAACTTGGGGAACCAAACCTTGGGCAATTCCAGTGTATGTTCGCCCTGTTCTGGAGTATGCAAGCCAAATCTGGTCACCACGACTTTTGAAAGACATCGACAAAATTGGAGCGGTACAGAGGAGAGGCACACAAAAATTTCCTGAACTAGGTACGAAACCTTATTGCCAGTGATTGAAAATTCTCAAACTCGACACCCTGGAATGTAGACGTCTGAAGGCTGATCTCATTCTTATTTTCAAAATGATTCACTGTTTACTCCGGGTCGATTAACTGCTCTTTGATTTTAGTACTAAGGCTCGAACCCAGGAAAATCTTCAGGCTTGTAATCCCTAAGTATACCCTGATTAGCAGGAGAGCATTTTTTTTTTTGTATGAATGGTTCTAATGATATTGTTTCGGCACCGTCGTTACATATCTTCCGCAAAAAAACTTAAAACGTGTGACTTAAGGGCACACTTATTGCACCCTGAAAACTGCCTTTGACGCCGGCCACACCCTATTTTCCTTTATTCCGTATTTCTTCATTCTTTTTTAATCCTCATTTCTTCATTCAAGAAGGTATTGAAATTCTTTTTTTGAATTTTGACGTACATTTCCTAATGCGAATTTGCTTAATTTTTTTTTTAAATGGCGTGCTATGAGTAGCCCACCCCGATCCTTGCATTTCCACTTTACTTTTTTAAATGGAGCAAAGAAAGTCATTTTATTATTATTATTATTATTATAAAGACCATTCACTGTGCAATCCTCCATCAGTTTTTATTTTTGACTTCGTGAAAATTAATCGTTCAGCGAAATTCACCCTCTGATTCGAGGCAGTATCCACCGTAAAATCCATTTGCTCCCTCGTCCGACTCAATTATGCCTGGGGAGATTCATCCCTGAAATCCAATTATACGTTCCACGGCGACGATAAGCAAATGGTGCTTGCGACCCTGCCCTAGGCACCTGGCCTCACCCGCACGCAGCAAAACACTCATTTTAGCGTCGTTGCAGAATCCATCTATTCTGTCGTAGTCTAAGTAGCCTAATTTTCTTTATTTTTAGGACTAGGCATTGCCGCAGATCGGATAATTGCCGCAGATCGGATAAATTTCCCCCTTGTTGAGAAGACGCACGTCGTACCTAGTTCAGAGCGGCATGATTCTACCGTATTCGTATGGGTGTTTAAAATGGCACTACCACCGATTAAAAGGGTTCGCCCACGTTTCGCCAACTCCCGTTTTGCCGACTCCCGGTTCGCCGAATTTCAATAAAGATATACTCCCGTTTCGCCGATCGCAAAAAATTAAACGTTTATTAACAGATAGCTCAAAACACAGCCTTATTCTTGACCACTTTACGAAATAATTATTTGCCACAATTAAAGTGTAGCTTAGTTACTTAAACAGTGGCTAACAATATAAGGAGAATCTTGTTTTTACAAGAAGCTAGCAATGAAAGAATTCTTCCTGGGACGATGTTGCTTATTCAAATATTGTCGTATATGTAGATTTGAATTTGATGTGTGGGTGGATAATGACACCAGAAACTGACCGAATGAAAAAAACAATAACACTTTGGGTCCGTGCTCTCTAAAAAAAATTGCTTCGGGATGAGAAGGTAGTGTATCGTAGTGTATCGTGTCGAAGATAAATAGTGCCACCAGCCAACCCCAGCCCGGGCAGCGGGAAGCTATAATTCCCCGACAGGGGGCAAAGAACATTTTTGGCAGTTCGCAATATTAAACTTCATTATATGATTCGTTGACAACTATTGTTTACTGCGAATTTCATCGATTTAACAAACAAATAACAAACATCTATTTAACCACGAAACGTTCTATAAAAAAAATTAGCGAATATTTTTTGTGTCCTTTTTTAACAAATGATGGGCGCTGTGCATACCTAAATTAAGCACCATTTCAACTTTTCAAATCGACATGTGTTGCTCCTTTCTGATCTAATGTCATTGCTTATCGAATCGTAGATGATTGTTCGTGCGTTCACGTCACTAAAATAACTTGAGAGTCGGCGAAACGGGATCATGTCGTTTGGTAAATTCGGCGAACCGGGAGTCGGCGAAACGGGAGTAGGCGAAACGAGAGTGTACCGATTAAAAGTCTGCAGAATCTGGCAACAAATCTAGCTACTGGCTTGCATTTCAAGAGAAGAAATGCACAACTCCATTTCTTTTAACGAAACAAATAAGCCACGAAGTCTCCTTAATTGCTGAGTGAAAATTTGGTCCTCGTGCAGCTGGGAGTAAGCTGTAAAGGTTAACAATTTCACAGCCACTAGATGGCGCCACGGTATTTTCGCACGGTCTTCAATCGGTGATAGTGCCACTTTAAATCATTACTGCCTGTGGCGGTTTTCATGAGAAGTTCGTGTTCCTTAAAGGCAAAATAAACTTTTGTAGTATCCCAGCGTTTTAAAAAACGTTACATGCATGGGGGGTTTATATTATATTATATTATATTACTTATTTTATTAATAGAATTTACGATAAACTGAAATTTTCTCGGGAGGGCATGTTAATTTTTTAATTCTATGTTCCTATTTGACAGAAAAACGAAACGGGTGTAGCGCGAATGGTTTTTGTATATAAAGAAAGAAATCACAAGGTAAAGGGTAAATGAAGCAAGCAGTCTGCATTAAAGACTGGCCTTGTGAGGATACACAATACACTAGTCTGAGAAAGAAAGAAAAGACAACTGCCCCGACTGGGACTCGAACCCAGGACTTCCTGTTTACTAGCCGGGCGCTCTAACCACTGTGCTACCGGGGCGGGTACTGGCTACAGGCTCCAGCCGAGCTAAGTAGCTGTTCAATCTTTCTCAGTGGTGACCTAAAGATCACAAACAAACATACAAGGAGAGAAAGCAACGTTGCTTCTTGGCCTCCACACTAAAAATAATGCAAGTAGTAAATAAAGAAAGAAATCATAAGGTAAAGGGTAAATGAAGGTAAGGGTTTTTGTATAGTTTTCGCAAAGAGGTCCCAAAAAAATTGACTTCAGCGCGAATATACATTTTGTGTTGCGAGACGAACGTTACGCCCCGATTTTTTTTTTCATGGCTACACGAAATGGCTAAACGATTTCACGGCTAAACTATTTTTTTTCATGGCCATGCGCGGACTATTTTTTTTCATGGCCATGCGCGGACTATTTTTTTTCATAGTCGCAGAATGGAGTGGCGGATATAGCACAGCGCAAACTGCCCACTCGCAGCTTTCTCATTGCGTAAAAAATTATTTGCTTAAGGTACGAATATTTTTTATTAAAGCAGGGTATTTTAATGTCACGCATATAATTTATTTTAATGTCAGGGCAAAAAAATGCGACTTTATTTGAAAATTGTTGGTAACGCTTGTGTAACTCCCACCCACCCCCTCCCTCCACAAAGTTTGACTCGTCCGTCTATCACACACTTCCCCCTCCGCAAACTAAAATGGTATGGTATGACCTTCATTCATATTGAGGAAACTGACGATCAATGTTTTCTTAAGCAATTTTCACAAAACACAAACACGTTTTAATTAAATACAACTTATCTGTACGTCCAACAGTGATATACATCAGTTATAGTTTATAACCGATTGATTACCGATTTTTAACCCACGGCTGGGATGGTTTAGCTGGCTCGACATGCAAATTACGTCTCGGTGCTCCGCCCCTCGACGTATTTGCATGTCTCGCCAGCCAAATCATCCCAGCCGTGGTTTAAAAATCGATAACCAATCGTTTCTAACCAATAACTATTACTTAACCTTGAAATGTTCTTTAAAAAAAAATTAGCGATTACGTGTCCTTTTTTTTAAACAAATAATGAGCGCATACCTAAATTAAGCACCTTATCAAGTTTTCAAATCGAAATGTCTTGCTCCTTTCTGATTTAATGTCATTGCTTAACGAATTGTAGAATTGTTTGTGCGTTGACGGCACTAAAATAACTTGAGAGTCGGCGAAACGGGATCAAATCGTTTCGCAAATTCGGCGAACCGGGAGTCGGCGAAACGAAAGCGTATACCAACCCAAAAGTACTCAAGTTGAAAATGTGTTGGTTTCCGTCAGTATGGGTTTCACATGTTGGGAGGGAAGAAGTGGGGGGAAGGAGGCAATGTTCTCGTGCCTACCTCATGGCCTACAGGCAAATTCTCATCGTACCAGAAATCACCACCCCCACCCCTACCCAGAGCTCCCCTCCAACCTCCTCCACAATCTGGTTCCTGGCTCCTCCTGTTCTAAACAGCTGCAGCACAACCCCTGTATGTCTGTCTGTCTGTGGACGGCGATAATGACTTCAACCGCAAGTCATTCTGGACATCAAAGCATATCTTGTTCGTTGCGTCATGTGCTTCACGACCTCTTGAGACTATTTACACGCAAATAAAATTAGACAATCCATCCTGTTAGGTTTTGCATCATGAGTTTCACCTTTTTTTTTTCTTTCGTTATTTTTTTTTTAAGAGAAGCTGTGAAAGGAGCCGAGGAGAGTTGATTATGCCCCTTGGTGCCTGCTAAAGTGCTTGATTTTCAGAAGTATTTTAGTGCCGAAACTGCCTACATGAACTATATAGAGACGAAATTGTTAGGTCACCTAATCGCACCTTGGTGGCAGGGCACTCAGGTGTTCTAATTGTTAATTTCTGATCACTAAGGGCTATAGGTTGAAAATGACTTCGCGCATTGCACCTAGTCCGTCCTTTCTAGATAGGCGTCCCAAAGACCGCGCTTAGTAAATATTCGTAATGCGATTTAAAGGCCTAATTACCCAAGCGTAGGTTAATAGCATGTTTAATGACATGTGGCGGCCCCCCCACTCTCCCATCTCACCCCCAGAAGAGCGGCAACATAGGACTAATGTACGCCCGAATCTAGGGGGAATATGCCGCGGAAAAAAAGGCCACGAAAAAAAGCCAATGGGGACAAAAATTGCGAAAAAAATCTGGTAGCAAGTTTACAAAAAGTGTGTGTGCAATAATGGACAATGCCCTTACGAAGAAACCTTACCAGCACGTTCTGGCATGCCAGTACATAAGCAAGGCAAGCCATCGCTGACCGAACCGGGAATTACTTTAAGGGCCCCCACGCACTGGGCGGCCAGGTCGTGCGGCCAATGGTCGTCGCAGCCCAAAAAAACACGGCGACGTGCCACGCGGTCACGTCCGTTTTTCATTGATAATTCTCGAACACGTGGTGAAAAATGAACACGGAGC
>JAHWFP010231767.1:0-13263 GCA_023313725.1 Lithobius niger | reverse complement strand
AATTCCTTTGATTTTAATCGTCTACAACGACAGAACCTTTAGCCAGCGATAAGTCTGTCCTCCTGTCCGGTGTTTTTCAATTTTTGCAGGAGGTACAGATGTATGACAAGATTTAGATTAGGGGTTTGAATAACATCTCTGTAATGTGTGGTGCAGTGGCAACCCGGACCACTGCACTGTGACTGAGGTTGGCGCTAATGACCAAGTTGTCGACGCGCCATTAAGCCTCAATCCCCCCCCCCCTTCTTCACGGCGACTGCGGCGACAAACCGAGTGCCACATTCCTGAACACTGCCTTTAATAGCTCGCGATTTATTGCTGTCTTGTCTTTCTACAAGGCTGTAATCTCAAACATAAGAGGTGGAAAGGCGTCCGAGGGAACAAGACTACCAAGCCTACCACGTGTTTGTTGATATTTATTGTATGATAATGGAGTTTGCAGCCATGGCTTGGCTAATAGGATATTTGTTTACTTTTTAATGAAATGTTTTGGTGCTGCATGCCTTGTTTTAGATCTGCAGCATAACAAATTAGTTTATTTTTATGGAGCTTGTTTTTACAATTTTGGGGCAATAGTGCAACTGAATGTTATACAGGACGGAAAAGCCAATGGCTCAAGATGGGTTAAATAGATACGGATGCAAACTTATTTATGTTGCCTTTTGGACTTACATGTCAGACTGCCTGAACCGGGAATCGAACTCACGGCCTTTGAAATGAAAGGCCGAAGTCTTACCGGTGAGCCCCAGGCTGTGTCAGTACGCTCAGCGGTAGGATTTCGGCCTTCATTTTTGCAGGAGGTACAGATGTATGACAAGATTTAGATTAGGGGTTTGAATAATATCTCTGTAATGTGTAGTGCAGTGGCAACCCGGACCACTGCACTGTGTGTTGGCGCTAATGACCAAGCTGTCGACGCGCCATTATGCCTCATTCCCCCCCCCCCCCGCCCTCATTTCAAATGTCGTAGGTTCGATTCCCCGCTCAGGTCTGACATATAAATGTCCAAAAGGCAACGTAAATAGGTTTGTATCCGTATTTATTCAACAGAATGTTAGCCCTAGCCTATTCCAGATTTTCTTTTTAAATTTTATTAAGAATTTGCAATTAGACTTGTAAACGTTTTGTTATTAATAGCTAGGGGACAAAATTCTAAAATCGCCCAAGGATTGTCCTTACAGTAGCAGGGCTCAAGAAATCTTTAAAATATTAGGCGTCAACTTGGCTCCTAATCAATATTTTTTAGTCGCCACCCCCTCCCCTCCAAAAAGGCAAAAGTTGTAGTTTCTTTAAAAAACAACAATAAAAACATTTTTTAATGGTCACTTGGCCCAAGTGTCACTTTATTTGCACAATATGCAGATGCACACTCATTAAAAAAGTTGAACCAAAATTCTACTGTTACAGGGACAGTGATTTTCCGCGGCCAATATTTGTGCTTTCCCGCGAGCCAAACGTGCAAATTTCCGCGATATTCCGCGGACAACTTAAAGCGAATTCCGCGGCTTTCCGTGCCAAAAGTAAGCATTTTCCCTCATAAAATTGTTACAAGCTTTCTTACTTATTTTTTTTTTACGAAAAATTAATAAAGAACAAAAATTAGCCAAAAATAAAAAAAAAACTACAGGTTTAATATGTTTAAAAAAGCTTTCTTTTCAAAGAAGAGAGCTTTTCTGCAAAGCTTGTAAAAGAAAAAAAACCTTTTAAGGTGTTGTAGGCTTAGAAAATTCCCAGCTCCTATTAAAATTAATTGCACTAAAAACACTTGGGTCAACTTGTGCCGCTTATCAGTCAAAATCATATTGTAAGCTGAAAAAGACCTTGCAGCATCAGCCGAGTTGATAGGCACTGACTGGACAGCCATTGTAGCACGGTATAGCTTCGCAGTTCTTTCTTCTAGGATCTTCCAAAATAGTAGCAAATCAGTGGTACTTGTGCTGCATTAAAGACGGGAAAGCCAAAGGCTCACAAGAAATAACCAAATACAGATGCAACACTATTTACGTTGCCTTTTGGACTTATAAGTCCAGTCTGACATATAAGTCCAAAAGGCAACGTAAATAGGGTTACTTGTGCTGCAGCTAAGCTTTTCAGAGTTGTTGTTGTCAGTAGACCTAGGTGTAGTTTCTAACACGTATTCGGATGCTGCCTGTATGTAAACTGCAAACTCTTACGTTAGTTCATTTATTTTTCCTGTAATGCGCACAGATGAGATGGCTTCACACAGATGGCTTCACCCAACCTGTCTTTGTACAGATATGCTTTTTAGGATCAAAGACCCTAGCAGCTTTGACAAAATTAATACCTGGTTGTTTTTCCTCAACGTAGCTACGAAGTTTGGCTTCACAAGCCTTCGTGCACTTTACCATCGTTGCTGCTACGTCTTTAGTTGCTTCTTCTGTTCCTAGATTTGTTGTTGTGTGGACCTTTCGTGCACACAGTATTTGAATGTTATTGCTGTCATCCTTTGCCATTTCATGGTGTTTAACATCATTGCTCTGATTCGTTGTTACAGGGTGCATCTTGCACCTATCAGTTATTGTTAGCCAATAGTAACAAGCCATGTGACTTAATATAAGTTATAAATGTATGTGCCTAGCTCATTAAAACAACCAGTTACTAGACGTCAACACGAGTGTTTGTGCCCTTCCTTTTAGTTAAGGTAAGTTGCTTTGGGCAACCCAATAATATGTAAGTCCAAGTACATATCAACTGCCGACGTGGGTCATGGCTATGACCTGCCTCTGCACTCTGTTATGCTTAAACTTCCCCTGCAGCTTCGAACTCTCTGTTCCAAGTTTGAGGTAAGCTTGAATTTCGGTTATTTGGCAAATAACTGTAGTCATACGCTGGGGGATAATTAAGTAACCTTGTTCAATTTGAAACAGTTTTCGTTTCACTTGTTTCACTGGTGATTGTGTTGGCGAAATTTCTGACTAAATATAGTTTACTGTCAGAATTACCTGTTGTAGTAATTTTTCTACTAATTTTACTGTGTATTTCATATGTTATAGCTGGTTTCGTAATTAGTTTAAAGGCTGTGTCGAGGCGACGCCTTGCGACTTCCTACGCTTGACTATACTGGCTAGGAATGTCGGAAAATTGCAGCCGAAATTAGCGCATTTCTGTGAAATTTGCCATGCACAGATTAAGCTTGCGGTTTGAAGCAAACTAGTTAATAACTTTATTACTTATTTTGATGTGCAAACGGGTTTCTAGCTCTTTTTGCTTACCGTGTTGTTCTCTGGGTATGTGTGTGTAAAACTGCTCAGTAAACTTGATATTTTGACTAGTATGTTTGTAACTAGCAAGCTTGAAAATTTAACGTTTTAAATTGAAGCCTATAGACGTATAGTGTTTAAATTTTGCGTTGAATGATTTGTCATTTTTGTTGGCTTAATTGCCTGGTTTAGATAAGTTTAATGGTCAATTGCTTATCGTGCTTGTTATTTGAAAACAAAGTTAGCTTGTCAATTAGCTTAGGCTGTAAATTTGAATGCTACTTGTGTGAGTAAAATTGTTAAAATCCTAAAATCTGTAGTTGCAGGTCGTTTAACGATTGTTTTAGGTCGATTTAGTGCAAATTAAGTTTTGTGAAATAAAAGGCCTTTTGATAAAATTAATTTAGCTTTGTTAATAAGCTCAGTTTAAAATGCCTGGTGGCACTGAAGCTGTCAAACCTAACGGTTTGTTTGATACTTATGAACCAAGTAAGCATTCTTGGTCTATGTACATTTTGCGATTTGGTTGTTTTTTTAAAGCAAAGAAAATTAAAGATGATCGTTGCGACGTATTATTAGCTAGTGTTCGGGATGCAATGTTTCAGAAAATTGTTCAAATTATCGAACACTTACAGTTACGTATGACGCTTTAATTAAAGCAGTAGAAACTTCTATTGAACCAGCACCTAGCACAAAACAGAAAGGCTCAGGTTTAACAAGAGGTCACAGAAACCAAACGAATCAATAGCAGAGTACGTTGATGCTTTAAAACAATTAACCAAGCATTGTGGTTATGATGCTATTGTTGTAGGCAAAATTAAAGATGAAAGGATCCGGGATCGAATTGTTGGGTGTTCACTACTCAATTGTACAACGAGAACTGATTAAGAAAACCTTAGATTTAAAAGCTACAGTTGAACTAGCACTTTCTTTGGAAGCAGCTGAACTGAATCAACAAGAGTTAAAAACCAGCGCTAGTAGTGTAAATTTTGTTAAAATCAGCAAGGTAAACCATCCTCTTCGGTTCTAAAGATATGGTTTGTTTCTGTTGTGGTTTTAAGGGACATGGGAGAGCCCGTTGCCGCTTACACCTGTGGCCGTTGCAATGTCAAAGGACATTTAAAGGCAGTTTGCTCGCAAAATAAAAAGGGGAAAACAGAGTACTCGGTCATCAGAGTCTAAACCCCGTCCTAAGCAAAGTACTGGCAAGAAGTTTAAATATGGCTACAAGCAGAACAAAGCACATTTTTTGGAACAAAATGAAGAATCCGAGTGTTGCACACTGGATGAGAGTTCCAGTGATCATGAAAGTAGTGACGAATCTGTTGATTACTTCAGAGAACAACACGGTGTGCATTAATTCGCATAAAGCTGAGAGATGGTCTATCGAGTGCGACATCAATGGTGAAAGTTACCATTAGACGCTGATTGTGGCTGTGATGCTACAATTTTACCACTAAATTGGTATCACACATATTTTAAAGACTGTAAATTGTTAAAACCAAATATTTTTGTCAAGTCATGGACTGGTCAGGTAGATAAAGTTTTTGGTGCCATTAAAGTTAAAGTGCAAATTGGTGAAAGAGTTGAGCAGGTTCAGGCTTTAATTGCTAATAAAGAACTTCAGCCTTTGATGGGAAAGGACTGGTTTGCGATTTTTGATTTTGATTTGAAACAGTTTTACCCACTAGTCTTAAACAAAATTAGACTGCTTCAGGAATTTGAAGCACTTGAGGTTAAAAGAACTGCTGTTACACCCGACGCAAAGTTTCCTGAACTGTTCAAGCCAGGGTTAGGATGTTTTAAGAACTTTAAAGCAAAAATCAAATTGAAGCCTGATGCTGTTCCTGTTTTTCGTAAAGTTAGACCGATTCCACTGACACTTATTGATAAGGTTAATGACGAGATTAGACGCTTCGTGTCCCTTGGAATTTTGGAGCTGGTAAGTACCAGCAGGTGGACCACGCCCATTGTGGTGGTCCATAAAGCAGGTGGTGGTATTCGAATTGTTGGTGATTATAAAACTACCGTTAATCCACAGCTCAAAATTGACCATTACCCGGTTCCCACTGCTGCCGAGTTGTTTGGCAGGCTTTCTGGAAGTGATACTTTCAGTCTGATTGACCTTAAGGATGCATTCCTTCAGATGGAGCTAGATTCAGAATCGCAGGAAGCACTTGTAATTAATACGCCCCTTGGATTGTTTAAATTTTTAAGATGTTCATTTGGGTTGGCTAGCAGCCCAGGTATCTTCCAAAGATTAATGGTTAGCGTAACATCAGGAATTAGCAATTGTGAACCATTTTACGACGATATTCTCGTCAGTGGGCAGTGTGCTCAACATGATGACGATCTTGACAAATTGTTGTCTGCCTTGCAAAATTCTGGAGCCCGGCTTGGTCTGGAGAAGTGTAGAATTGGCTAATCTGAACTGAAATATTTAGGACATAAAATCGATTCAGAAGGTTTGACAAACTTACCAGAGGTCATTGAGGCAGTGATGAATGTTCCTGATCCTAGAAATAGATCTGAGTTGCAAAGTTTTTTTCGGTTTTATTAGTCAATATGCAAAATACCTGCCAACTTTGGCTCATAAATTGATTCCCATAACCAAATTACTTAGTCGAAAGGAAAAGTGGGTTTGGGGCCTTCTTGCGATGCAGCTATGACTAAAATAAAACAGTTGTTCAAAACTTCCAATGTTTTAGTTCACTACAATCCCAAATATAAGCTAAAACTGGCCACGGATGCAAGTCCCTATGGTCTAGGTTCGTGTTTGATGCATACCCTACCAAATGGCCAAGATAAACCTATTGCGTTCGCTTCTAGGAAGCTCACAAAAGCAGGGCAAAATTATTCTCATTTTGATAAAGAAGCACTTGGGGTTTCTTGGGGAGTGAAAAAATTCCATCAATACTTGTATT
The DNA here is from genome assembly GCA_023313725.1 of Lithobius niger. Taxonomy (NCBI): domain Eukaryota; kingdom Metazoa; phylum Arthropoda; class Chilopoda; order Lithobiomorpha; family Lithobiidae; genus Lithobius; species Lithobius niger. The sequence goes on along the minus strand of JAHWFP010231767.1, from coordinate 7,118 downwards.
CGAATCATTTCACTCTCCAAACAGACCAGAACGCTCTTATTTGGATTTTTGGTCCAAAAAATGGAATACGTCAAATGGCTGCAAGTCGTGTGCAGCGTTATGCACTTCAGTTAAATGGCTACTCTTATACATTAGAACATGTGCCTGGTTGAAAATACTGCTCGGATACTTGAATACTTGAAATCCGGATGATGACACTTCTTTCAAAGTGCTTTTTGCACAGTCCATTGAATCCTTACCAGTACTTATAGTACCCTAGTTAAGGCAATTATAAAAGATCCTGTTCTCGTGCGAATTTTGAGGTATGCCAAGCATGGGCTGGCCCGAAAAAACAGAAGAGGTTGAATTAAAGCCGTTTTTTTTACGAAAACATGAAATATCTGTTGAATGCGAAACCCTGTTTTGGGGATTGCACGTAATCGTGCCTACCAGCCTGCGCGACAGAATACTGCAAGATCTGCACGTCGGACACTTAGGGATTGTTAAGATAAAATCTTTAGCACGAGGAAAACGTTGGTGGCCCAATATTGATGCTGACCTAGAGGCTAAAGTTAAACGTTGTACTGCTTGCCAAGAGCTGAAAGGTGAAAAGCTACGTGGTCCAAAACATTCTTGGGAGTATCCCCTTAAGCCTATGGACAGAATTTATTCTGATTTTGGCATTGTTGATGCGCATAGCAAATTCCTGTTTGTAAAATTTGAAGAAAACTACATCTGATAAAGTTATCGAAGTTTTTGAACGGTATATGGCCGAATTCGGGCAAATGAAAACGCTCTTTTCTGACAATGGGCCGCAGTGGATGAGTAGCTCGTTTCAAACTTTGTTAAAACACTGGAAATTAGGCATCAAATAGGTGCGCCTTACGATGCTAGCAGAATGGATTTGGCGAAGTTTACATTCGTGAGTTCAAAAAGGCTTTCAAAGCAGCACGCAGTGAAGGTAAAACTATTAAAAAAACTTTAAATAAGTTCCATATTGCAAGCAGAAATTGTCACAGGTGAAACTCCTGCAAAATTATTTTTCGGTTGAGAAATTCGAACTTGCCCAGACTTGCTAAAACCCGATTTACAGCAGAAAATAAAAATAAAGCAGGATAAAATAAACTCAAGTTCCGCACACAAAAAGCATGAAGTGTTTCAAGAATTCTTGCCTATCTGAACTAGAACTATACCGTTAGTAAGAGGCTTTGGCAACAAGCAGCGATATTTAAATGTTTGGACCATTCAAACTACGAAGTACTCACGGAAAGTGGTTTAAAACTACGCCGTAACATATCGCAAATTTGCGCACGTTTGCCCAATGAAACGATAAATCCCGATGGCTCTCCACACAAGAACACGCAAAATTCGAAGAATGCCGATTTTCCAAACTCAGTTCCGGCTCAGTCTCCAAACTACGTGAGTCGGAAGTCTAGAAGGCAGTCGATCGTGTTTACATCACCCAATCAGGCTGAGAGAAACAAAACATTGCGTAATAAGGGCGTCACCCCACTCATTGACGCAACTAATATGCCTGCGTCATCTAGCAAGCAAACGTCACCAATTTCCCAAGTTCCTTCGAAGAGTTCAAGTTCTAAGAAGAAAGCGAAAAATTATTTACACGATGTGAGTGATTCGCAAGCTAAAGAAAATATTCCGTTTCAAAATAAATCAGAAAAACGTAGAAAGTCCCTTGGGCGAAAATCAAGTCCATCGGCCCCGAATGTCGTTATCGACAGTCAAGATTCTGATCTAGCAACTGAACTTTCTGAACACACAGCTGGCAGCTCTAAATCCGATTTAAAACGTAAAGCCAGCCCTGAAATTTCACTCGTAAAATATCGTGCACAGCGAAAGAAGATTAATTAACTTGTGAAATGACTTTGTGTTGGAATTTAGAAATGTCTAATGCTATGTTTGCTATCTCCTGCAGATAATTAGCAGAACTAGTTTTCAACTCACCGAATTGTAATAATTTAAATGAAGTGTTGGCTTCAGTAACAGGTATTGTAATGTATTGTTCGAGTTTTATGTGTGCTCACTTTTAATTGTTAATCAAAATTAAAATTTTACGATTAAATGTTGACTACAATTTTAATTGTGGACGAGTAGCACCCATATTTTGTCGTATCAGTTAATTGTGAACTCGTAGAAAGACTTCGGTTTTAATTGTCCTGAGTAGCAGGAAAATGTTTCGTCTAACGTTATTCGTAGTCTGAACAGACAGACATTTTTAGAGAAAAGAAGCACTGAACTGTGGAATTGTCTTATAAATTGTTTCAAAAAATTGTAAAAAATATTATGTCTAATGAACTGTGTTTTTCTGTTCTATTTTTTTCTCTATTGAGGAAAAAGCCGTCAAATTGGGGAACAGCAAAACCAATTGACTTACTCAAATAGAAACAAAGTTTGACGTCATTCTGTGGTTATAAAAAGCTACCGATTGCTGGAAGTACCCAACAAGCTACAAAAACTTGTTCGCGGCAATATGAAATCAATTTTAAAGCAAGGCGTAAAGATAATGTGATTATCAATTTCTGAAAATGATTAAAATTTTGAAAAGTGTTTGAAAATTTAATTCGAATTATGAAATAATTATCAATTGAATTGTAAGTTTGTATTGAATTTTTGACAGCATCATTGTACTGTACATCTTTGAATCATGTTGCGAAGTTCATAAATTCTGTTATTTAGCAAATAATAGTTAAAATTTTTGCAGACCAGCAATATAATAAAGTTTGGTCTAGAAATCTACAAAGAAAATAAACTAATCAAATGTTATAAGAAATGACAAGTAAATGATTAATGAATAGTCAATGCTTTCATTAATAGGGGGGGCATTGGTCTGTTCCTAGATTTGTTGTTGTGTGCACCTTTCGTATTTGAATGCTTATTGTTGTCATCCTTTGCCATTTCATGGTGTTTAACATCATTGCTCTGATTCGTTGTTACAGGGTGCATCTTGCACCTATCAGTTATTGTTAGCCAATAGTAACAAGCCATGTGACTTAACATAAGTTATAAATGTATGTGTAAAACAACCAGTTACTAGACTTCAACACGAGTGTTTGTGCCCTTCCTTTTAGTTAGGGTAAGTTGCTTTGAGCAACCCAATAATATGCAAGTCCAAGGACATATCACTTGTGTTGACACAAGCACAGCATAATTGCTTTCTGTTGACTCTTTCGCCCTAAGTCAATAGGTCCACCATTGTGTTGTAAATTGTAGGCACTTGAATATCTTGATTTATACAGTTTTAATTAACTTCATTATGCGCTTGCTCTTCACAGTTATAAAACGCATTTCCAATTCCAACTCTGGACTTTCTTCGATAGCTCAAGAATTCTTTGTACTGAGGCTGGTGTATCGTTGCTTTCTTTGTCCGATTCCTCCATCATCCCTTTGTAATAATAAAGAAAATGTTCGTGCTGTTTAACAGCTTCAAACCAGCTGTGCCATCGTGTGATGACGGGATGGGGGTGGGGCGCACAAACTTTATGGGTTTCTTGCTGTGTGAGGTACGAAATATAAAATTGCTTTCTTTGTGCTGAGTTCTTAAAAGACTTTCTTCATATTGGAGACCAAGTCATCGACTGTGGTGAAAGTGGTTCGAAACGTTTCCCGAACTAAATTCAGGATATGTGCCCAACATGTTATGTGCACGCTGTTCGAGCACACCGCAGACAAAATCTCGTTGTGGGATTTCAGCGTATAACTTGCATTGTCAGTCATAAATCCGGTAACAGTGTCAAAATTAAGGTTGTAATTAGGAATTACCTTAATTAAGGCTTGTGCAACTGTAGCAGAATTAACAGCACTTAAAAATACTGGGTCTAACAGTTGGGGCTTCAATACAGATTTGCACTTTGGTTTGGCATTTTTGGCAGGACCAGTGGCACTGCATTCACCATTGTTTTCGACTTCCTCAGAATCTAAGAATTCCTTTACATCAACAAGGCGGTCGCAAAAAATCGTAGTAATGCAAGGCACTGCTAATACGTTACGAACAAACTGACCTTTGGCGTCCTGCGTTTCGTCCGTAACAATAAACATTGATGCAGCCTTGGAAACAATTGCTTTAACCATTTCTTTGTGTTGGGCGTGCATGTCCATATTGTCAATGTGTTGACGAAGCGTGGAAGCCTGTGCAATTGCACCACCATTGCGTACATGATTAGCTAAAAATTCACGGAAAATTGGATTGTCGGCTTTTTGCAGCGGCAAACACCTTAACTTCGTCTCGGTGATCGGCGGATTTCTTTGCTGCAGAAAATGACTCCCCTAACGTTGCTTGCCATTTTAAGCCTCTTCCAGACGAATTTCCAAGTCTGGATGCAGCAGCGGCTTCTTTATGTTGCACTCATGCTTTGTTTGCATCATGCGACTTCGTTTTAAACAAGTTTTCCTTGCTTGTGTCCAGTCGTAAATGGTCCAAAGATTTTACTACAAAATTTGCAAAACAGCACTCCATCACTTTCATGTAGGTCATCTGGATATAATTTCACTCTGTCTGCAGCACTTATTTTCTTTGGAAGATGTTGATTTGTCGATCTTGAACACTTCATGTTAACACGATGTACGCTTCGGCATAAAATGTGGTTTTGAAGTTAGGCCTAAACCGGAAGAACAGGCAGCGGATATCGCGAGCATTCGGTATTCATTCTGGGTTAATTCAGCTGAATCGACGCTCGCTCTTATTGGATTGCAGGTATCACGCGACTTATTCCAGAATTACTTCTGTTGCCATGTGCGCCAGAATGGGAAGGCTAGTTCTGCTGGAATATATTTTTAAATGCAGAATTGAACTAGAATGCTACATACAGTTTGGCACTGCTAGTACACGACGAAAACGTCAGTGCTCTTTTAGCGGTATCAAACTGTCTAGCAATCAAGGTTCAGTTTCTTGCGAGGTGGCTTCAAGGTCTTGTATTGCAGCAACAAAATGGCGCTGTAGCGCTGCGTTGATGGGAAGAATTTTGGGCTTATCTGTCAACTTTGGAGCTTCAAAACGGGAACTTCCAAATAAATTAATGAATTCATGCTTTTCTGCGATATTTATGGATTTCCACGGGAGTTGTGCCATTCCGCGATTTCCGCGATTTTTTTAACGATCCCATAGTTGGTTAGCAACCCACTACACTTCGAATTTTTGGACTGAACACATTATATGCAGTTCTGCGATTTTGTTTGGATTCGCGAAAATCCACTGTCCCTGATTCTACATTTTAGGAAAAATGCAAGCCTGATTCTACATAACATCAGGCTACACACACTGCCAGTTTTTTCTTTCTTTTTCATTTATTGGCATGCACACGCCTACTTCAACCATCAGTTTCAACAAACCACTCGTCTAGTGCTCACAATCATGCGTAATCGTCGGACTTACACTATTAACCGGGCAATCGTCCAAGCTGTTTGTAGTCAAAGAGCACCTTCTTAATGCGACTCAGTGCTGAAAATCCTCTTTCACAACAAGCAGTGTTTGTAGGTATTACCATAATAAGCCTCAACGTAGTACTCAAATATGGATATAACTTACAATATTCAAGAACGTGTTTTGCCAGGGTGTCAAAACATTTAACATCTAGTCTCGTTAGTAACCGCTTCTTGATAATCACTCATTCTGCTGTAATTGCTTCTTGAACATCTAATTCTAAAGGAGTGTCGGTGCAACTGTCAGTGGGACAGTCACCTTCAGGGGAACTAGAGCAGACTGTTCTTTTTGTTCGTTTTTTTTTACTGAATGCTAGCAGCTTCTCTTTGAAGGTTTCATTAATAACTTTCAATTCGAACTGCCCATACCCTTCAGGAAATTTCCTACTCAAAAGCCACAATAGTGGATCAAACGCAGTTGATGCTTTAAACAAAGGATTGTTAATTATGGAATCAAATCGGCTATTCAAATATTGCAATGTGTGACACGTACAATTTTGTCTTCTAGTTGCGTTTTGTCCGAATTTCTGCTACTTCCCCCACGACGACTTACGTTGCTATAATTAGAAAGTAGTAGCCTAATGCCGTGAAAGGGTGGGTTACCATTGCTGCAAGGTATGCACCACCACCATCCTTAGCTGTCGACGCGCCATTAAGCCTCATTTCCCCCCCCCCCCCCACCATCCTTAGTTAAGTTAGTGGTTTGATCCTTGCAGGTTTCAATAGATGTAGTTAATTCACAAACATGTAGATTGTCTTTCTGAAACATAAGGGACAGGGATTTGATCACTAGGAAACAATCAGCTTTGAAATGCAGAAAATACATAAACTTTATGATTTTAGAATGTTAATCCCTTTGTTAACTGAAGTGCACGGGTGGTGGTTGATATTCCAACATTGGGACGGCTTGGTCTCTCATGTGTTTGTTGCGGAAGGTGTGTATCCCGTTTATGTATTTTTGTACACTGGCTAACATACTCTGATTTTCGTTTGCTTCGCTCACTCATTGAGCATTTCCCCTTACTCGGACTCCATGGACTTTCTACGAATATTTCCACCAGACGGCGTCATTTCAATGATGGCTTTCTCATTTTTTTTTCAAGATTTGACCGAGTTACACTAATCCTTTTATTTTCATTGTCCACAATGACAGAACCGTTAGCCAGTGGTGAAGGATGGTGCACGGGTGGTGTTTGATTCACCGTTTGCAACATTGGGATGGTTTGCACTGTTATGTGTTTGTTATGAAAAGCGTGTATGCCGTCTATCTGCCGTCTATCTATTTTTGAGCACGCTGGCTAACAAGCGCGTTTTGTTCTCTATTTAACCGGGTTTCACTAATCTTTTAATTTTAATCATGTAGAAAGACAGAACTTTTAGCCAGCAGTGTAATATTAAGTTGCATATACGTGAAGCATTGTTTTATTCATTGAAAGTTACGTTGTTAGTTTGCGCAATGGGCTAACAAAGGCTGATTTTCGTTCGCTTCCCTCACACAATCAGCGCCTCACCTGACTCGGACTCCATGCAATTTCATATGGATTGCTTGCCACCGTAAATAAATAAATACGCATTTGTACGATGGGTTCGTGTATGCTATTTGTTTTACTTGATTTTGGGCAGAAAGTAAAGTGCTTTCTATATTTAAGGGAGTTTCATAATTCCTTTGATTTTAATCGTCTACAACGACAGAACCTTTAGCCAGC
>JAHWFP010231764.1:0-34012 GCA_023313725.1 Lithobius niger | reverse complement strand
CCCTATTACAAATACAGATTGCTATAAAGGAGTTGTGCTCAACTTTCTTGAGGAGTTCTGCATGGTCAACCGGTTGGCTGGGTAACACTCCCAGGATACCATCCAAGAAATGAGTTACGTTGTAGAGCGCTGGAGGCGAAAGTGCATCGTAGATATGGGGGGGGGGACACGGAAGAATCCATGTTTGCATCGTTTGGGGAGAGGCGGGAAGGACGGAAACCTAATTGGGTTAGGAATACAACGTAGCAAAAGTGCATCATAGTAAATGGAGGAAAGAAACATACAGGTAGGAAGAGAACCAGTGTTGGGGTAGGGAGACGTGATGGTATAGTAGGTACATCGAAATGTCTTTATGATAGTTAGTGAAGCCCAAAAAAAACGAAAAACTAAGCTAAGTAATTTTAGAACATTATTAGTACGTGGTGAGGGGAAATGTTGGCGTGCAAATTAAATTCAACAGGTGGATAATGGATATTGCATTACGTTTTCAAACCCAAAACACTGCATTCTGCTATAAAGGGCTGACAAACGCTACATGACGAAGGCTGTGTTGAATTGCTTTGTGGTCTCTGGTTTCAAAACGTTAAAAGTAATTCACAAGTGATGCGGTTTGGCGGGTCTTGGGTGACGTCCAGTCTATGCCTGAATTGACGAAATATTATCTGGCAGTACTTTCGTAGTCAGTAGGTAATGCAAAATGGTAGCTTCCAGGGAAGAAAAATTCCAAAAGAATTCTGGAAGCTGAGCGTCGTCTAGAAATATTTTTAAGCTAGCATTTAGTCTCTCCTACACTCCACTTTAAGTTAGGTGCATAGTTTTTTTCTGGAACGGTGGCAGAACAAGAAAAATAACAAGCACAACAACAAGTGAACAGTTATCAAATTTAAGTTTGGTTCCTAATACAAAGCGTAATTGCGTAATTGTTTGGCGTAAACATCTGAAGCAAAACCCACAATTCTGGAAGAACTGCCAAGTTTCAGTCAATCAAAGTAGTGACATCAGAACAAATATGGCTGCCACCATGTTGCTTCGTTAGTTGCCAGGATAGTTCCACCAACTATTACTTCAATAGTCCATTGCTACGGATTATAGCAATGGTCAGGTTTTTTATTTAACCTTTGATCTAATACTCGGATGGATTAGCTTGGCAACTGAAGTAACAATTTGGTGGCAGTCATTTTGTTTTGATATCACAACCTTGATTGGCTTAAACTTGGCGAGTTTTTTCACCCCAGTAGGTTTTGTTACAGATATTTATAACAAACAATTGTGCAATTCTGTGAAAAAGTAAAAGTAGGGAGGCAAATTTTAATTTGACTACTGTTCACTTTGTTACACCTGTTATTTTTCTTGTTCTGCCACTGTTACAGAGAAACTATGCACCTACATAAAATCTGAGATAAGATAAGCCAGAAATTTCCTAATCCTACATCCACAAAGAAACCACTTTTTCAATTGTTTGAGCCATTCCGGAGTTGTGGGACCATGAACAGTCAGTTTTACTGTTTTACATTGTTTTAAACATTGTATTTAGGGAACAATGCCAATTGGCAAACGCCAGCAGCAATGCGTAGACTAAAGAATAAAGAAATGGTAACAATGTACACGTGCCAACAATTATTCACCTATTAATCGTTTGATGTAAATTTAATCCACCCAAAAACAAACCTAGTATAAGAGCAGCCGCCAAGTTTCCAAAAAGAGTCGGCCTTTCAAAGTAGTGATATAATTCAACCAAGGAAAGGCCGCCAAGGTTAATCCTATTAGCTAAGTTAATCGCACCTACTAATAGTTCGAAAGTTAAATGAAAACTAGAAGATTGCTACTAGCGGTAGCAATCTTCTAGTTTTCATTTAACGTCCAAAGTATTATTCCGTGCGAATAAATTGGCTAATAGGATTAACCTTGGCGGCCTTTCCCTGGTTGAATGATATCACTACTTTGAAAGGCCGACCCTTTTTGGAAACTTGGCAGCTGCTCTTATACCTGTTTTGGTTTTGGGTGGATATCAAAACTTTCATAGGCCTGCGAATACAAAGAATTCCACTGTCTAATAGTCACCTCTACCTTTTTTGTCTAGAGTGTTTACAAATTTTCTAATTCATTTTTGTTTGCCATTACCCATTTAGCCGTTACACCAGCCAAATGGACATGGTTTGGCTTATTGTGTGCACATGCTTCACATGCTTTAGTCTAGTTAACCCGATTTTTGAGCCCACTGGCTAACAAATGCGATTTTCGTTCACTTTGCTCACTCAATCAGCGCATCACCCTTCACTTGGCCCTCCCGAGGTTAACGTTAATCATTCAATCATGAACACATACTACAAACTCACGGAATAGTAAATATTTATACAGTTCTAATATTCTGGCGGCAGACGAAGATTACTAAAACTAATCAACTCACCAGCTGTTTAAAATAACTCGCCACTTACACTAGACTGCAAGACCAGTAAGTCTACAAAAAATAAAATGTCCGCATTACGTTATTGAGGACACTTTTTCTCTCCGAAAAGAACACGTTCCCCACATGTGCTGACGGTGTGCATTTTGTTTCCTAATCTTCTTACCAGCAAAATTGTCCCTTTTATTGTCGTGGGGCAGATAATTCAGTTTGGATTCGTGTACCGTAAAAAAAAAGACCAAACCTTTGCAATAAAAGATAAAGATATTCTGTCTCTTAGTGAACCACCTATTTGCAAAAACAGTGCATTCTGACAATTAAGTACTGAAACGATAAGCGTATAACACTTAAGCATCTATAGCATCTACTGTTGGATGACAATACAAACAATGGTTACAACAATAATTTTGCACTTACGAGCCCCTTCAGGGCCACGTGCTTCTAGCTGCAACCCCCATTTTAGAAAAAGGCACTCCCCATATGACGCTTTACCTGTCTGCCGAAAATTAGATCTGGTAACTTTCCCTAATGAGCTGTAGAGGTGTCTTTATACTCTATGAGAATTAACATGGGCGCCTGGTGATTAGCTGGTTACTAGTTACTATTAACACTCAACGTTATTGAGGCCACATTTTCTCCATAAAGAACACGTTCCCACATTGTCGTGTTGAAGTTTTCTTTGTTACTGGACCCAAGACACCTGATTCAAACGATTTGCAAAGATTTCTACCGCATGGGGAATTTACACCAGTTGGCTGAAATCACTTATAAGTGGATTTCAGTTAAAAGACACAGTCTGCTAGTGAGCCCCCATCCGACAACAATTACACCCTAAAAAAGGGTTAATAGGGTTTAACGAGCGTTAACCACACCTGGTCATCTTCCCGAAGCCCTAATTCTAACAATTACGCTCTAACAATTAAGCTCCAACAACATAAAACGTCTACTTGGCGGTGACACACTAGCGTGTGTCTAGATGTAACATTAATTCCAGTTTCTCCAGTTTTAGTCCACATTACTGCATGCCATAAAAAAGGTACACGAATTACAAACAAGTACCATAAAAAAAGGGTTATGTGATTGAAGTTTCACTTTACTCGTTAAAATGCACACAAATAAATATTTAGGATTTTTAATTTAAATAATCAAATCTACAATTCAGAAAGTTGAATCTGTTTAAGTGCTGTTGCGCTTTACGAAATAAGAAATAAAAAAGCACAACAACACTTAAACAGATGCAATTTTCTCAATTGTACATCTGATTATTTAAATTCAAAATCCTAAATTTTTATCCGTGTACATTTTAACAAGTACACTGAAACTTCAGTCATATAACCCGTTTTTTACGCCACACTTGACATTTTGTTTATAATATGTAATAATAGCTCAAATGGCACACACATTGGATCTAGATCTGGAAAGAGTTGGATTCTTTTACACACATGGTGAATTTGCTTGTGAAGGACTTCAAGCAAATATGCAAATCATATGCAAAGTTAATTAGCATATGTGCTGTCTAGTTCAATGTCCTTGAGCTATTTGTTTTGTTTATATATATAATGACTATATGTATAATTGTGAAACAATTATCTGGTTTGGTTTATTTAGGAAATGTATTAGTTTATTTTTATTTAGCATGATAATAATTATGTTACTCATGTCTGATGCACTTCCTGTTTGAGGAATGACTTGGTGGTGATGGATGGTTCTTAGTTAGTTCACTTCCTGTAAAATAGCTCCTGCTAGGTGGTGGATGGTTTCAGCTGCACGAAAGATGTTGACGAGGTCCCAAGTAGGTGCTGCTTGTAACATAGCATGTACATTCTGTATATAAAGACAGTTTTATTTAATGAAGAACTGCAGTCTTATAGTGGCATTATTAAGTACTCACTATATTTTTAGATGGAAGAAAACTAACAGAATGCATCCGATGCTAGATCGAGTTAAATCAGAAGGGGCATGAAAGAGGAGTCTTCAACACAATATCAACCCTTTGTGCTTCTGTGACGTGCCATTAAACCTCAATGCCCTTTGTTCCATTGATCGCACTGAGTACTGACCCCATGTGGTCATGACCCCATGTGGTCAGTATCGAACTAGCATTAGTTTTTACTTTTTGGGGAAACGCACGTTAAAAATTACACTGTTTAGGGTTTTTACCTAAAAATTAGACGTCAAAAGTATCCGTTGTGCTGCAAATAATCCAAGAATGTATAATTTCGTATGAACTTGAGTTTAAACAAGGAAGGCATTTTGTTTCTGGAGCCGAGGCCGACTGGAGTAGAAATTGCATGTCTCGCCTCATGTTTTCGCCAATACTCTATTCCAGTTTTCCCGCGTACCAAGAAGATAAACCTCTTAGTATTGTTTTTGGCAAAATAGGATTTCGGCAATGTTAAATCATCTTGCTTGAAGCCAGGAGGTGAAATCTGCTGCTTCACTCCCGTATGGCCTTGAGCAAATGGTGGAATACGAAGCCAGAGTTACAACATGAATACTCCCCATCCTACGGACATGTATAGCATTCATTCATGCCTGGTGAAAGCTGTCAATTATTTTTTTAAAGTGTTCAACCTAGTGATTTAAACTTTCTTAGTGCTAACTAGAGTCAACATTTTCTTCAATGTGACACGTCCTAACAGATCTTAAAGCTATATTATATTAATATTGTTTTCTTACATCCACTGGATTCCTACTGTTCTATTAACATTTAATGTTAGCTGGTACGAGAGATTTTGCAAGTTCTTTTGATGTCTATTACAATCTACCAGATGAAAAGATCAATATGCCTACGGTTGCAAATAAATATTTTATAATAAGTGATGATATTTTGAAGTAATGGGTGTTTAGTTATGCCGTCTATCAAAGCATTCACCTATTTCGTCTAATCCGCGATAATGGTATCTTCCACCACTAATTTATTTAGTCGACTTATACCAGTCTTCACTTTAATAGTAAATAAATGATCATCTTCTGTAATATCTTGCAGCCCATTCGGGGAAAACACGCACTACTTATCGATTTTTACAATTTGTAAGCAGGTAACAATCCATGACAGCATGGCAACCTGTTTTGATGTGTCTAGAAAATTGTCACGTTAGTTTGACTGCAGAGCTATAGTAAAGCGGCGAGTTAATTTTAGACCGTGTTGGTCAAGCGTACATTGCAGTATAGTGATGGCCTGAAAGGGAGGTCAGTTATTTTCTGCAGATTTAATCCACACACGAATGACACTGAAGAGAAAAAAAAATGGCTTTGCTTTTGGGAGCGGAGGTAATATTCTTTCTCTGGACGAAATTTAATACGTCCAGTGTAAATTAACTAGGAAAAGAACAGGTAAAATGCTATTGTTTTTACTACATACAAGGTGTTTACAAACCGTATGAACAAACTTAAAGCGTAGATTCAATGATACAATGGAGGGATAAAAAGTCCTATAAACACGTGTCTGGAAATGATCCCTAAGGGCAATGCGGCCCATCGAAGACGGCCCCAAAAGAGATCCCATGAACTCGGAAATCGTGTGAACTACAGCAATACGTTTTGGTGTGCAAAACAACAGTAATAAGAGCTATGAATCCAACGCATTGGCAATATAAAAGCCACCCAGGGAGCGGCAGAAATGTGGGAAGGACTTAGCTAAGTTGCCCCCACCACAAGTTGTTGATCTTCAATGTAGTACCACGTCCCATACCACTTATGGATTCTCCAGAAAGGAACCCATAAAGGGAGCATCAGGTTGTAAACCCGTAGGATCAACCAGTTTCGAGGAAAATGGAATGAAAGAAAGAAGTAAGATGGGAATACACGACAAATCATCAGGAGATCAAGAAGAAACAAACCAAAACTGGAAGAGTGCTTCACAAATTTGTAACCGATGGAACCCTTATCTACAGGACAGTCGTTTGCAGAATGCTTTTTTAATGTCAATGGGACATTCCATTGCCCTACTGTTACTCGGACACTGGAACACAATATCTTTTTGGAGATTGCTTTTTTAAGGCTTAAAATATCACCAGAGAAATTTTGGTGGACGCAATGCTACCCAAGTCATTTTGGGGGCACGCATGTCTTCAAACGACCATACTGCATAACAGATTGTGTACAAGTGCCCTTCTCGAAAATACCTCTCTACCAAGCTCACTCTCTAGACTTTCGCTCACACGGGCTAGAGGAGTACAATTTACCGTTCACCAGGCAGGAATTTGTTTCAGCTTTGTCCAAGTCGCATGACTCCGCCCAAGGGCCTGATGATGTTCACTATCAGCTGTTGAAACATCTGCCTCTTGCCTCCCAGCAGTTCTTGCTGGAGATGTTCAACCGTGTGTGGGCAGAAGGCTCTGTTCCGGCAGCGTGTAGGACAGCAGTGGTTATCCCGATTGTGAAACCGGGCAAAAACCCTACTGCTCCTTCCAGTTATTGCCCAATTGCTCTGACTAGCTGTGTCTGTAAACTTATGGAACGGATGGTCAGTGAGAGGTTGGTCTGGGTGCTGGAATCACTCGGATTCTTATCTCCGTCCCAGTGTGGCTTTCGAGTGTGGCTTCCCAGTGTGGCTTTCGATGCATCGATCATCTGGTTGCCCTTGAATCGGATGTGAGGGAGGCTTTTCGCCTGCGTCAACATCTGGTTCAGGTTTTCTTTGACTTGGAGAAGGCTTATGATACGACCTGGCGTTATGGGATTTTCCGTAATCTCTATAACTGTGGCTTGAGGGGACAGATGCCACTGTTGCTTTCCGCTTACCTCTCAGGCCGTTCTTTTCGTGTTCGTGTCGGGGCGACTCTTTCCCACCCGTTTGTCTTGGAGAATGGTGTGCCTCAAGGAGGAGTTCTTAGTGTCATCTTGTTTGCTGTTGGGATCAACCCCATTGCTCAGCAAGCTGCTGTTCCCCAGTCATTGTTTGTCGATGACTTCGGCCTGCGCTTTCGGGCAGCTCGCATGCAGACCTGCGAGCGTCAGCTACAGCTGGCGATTAACAAATTCCAGACCTGGGCGGTCAGTAATGGTTTCCGGTTTTCTCCGGACAAGACTGTGTGCATTCACTTTTGCCGCCAACGAACACTGCTCCCAGATCCTTGCCTGTACTTGGGGCAGGCGCAGATTCCTGTTGTCCCACAGGCACGTTTCCTGGGTCTGGTGTTCGATTCCAGGTTATCTTGGCTTCCACACTTGCGCCAACTTAAAGACAAGTCTTTGCGGGCACTTAACATCTTGCGGGTTCTGTCGGGCACTTCATGGGGTGCCGATTGCACTGCCATGTTGTGCCTCTACAGAGCCCTTGTCCGCAGCAAACTTGATTATGCGTACATGGTGTATGGTTCGGCTAGTGACTCGACTCTCCAGATGTTGGACACTGTGCATCACAGTGGCCTGCGTGTGGCGACTGGGGCATTTCTAACTTCTCCAGTGGTCAGCCTCTATGCTGAGGCCTCGGAGCCACCTTTGGCCATTCGTCGGCGGAAGCTGGCCATTCAGTATGCTGTGCGTTTACGTGCTGTGGAATCCAGTCCTGCTTGGTCCATGGTTTTTGGGCCAGACTTGCGAGTCGCTAGACGCAGGGTGGGTAAGGGTGATTTCCGCGATAGGCTCCAGCAGTCCTGTCAGGAGATAGCCTTTGAAATGCCCAGCGTCTTGAGGCTTGGGGGGATGCCAGTAGCCCCTTGGCTTGTCCCAAGTGGCATTTTCATTTTCGCTCTGGCGTCCCTCCCGAAGGGTTCCACTCTACCAGCAAGGTACCTACAGGAGTTCCGGCGGCTGTGTTCTCAGTACGCCGGTTATCAGAGGCTGTTTACTGATGGGTCGAAGTCAGACGCTGGCGTGGCTTGTGCTTGTGTTTGTAAGGGAGTGACGGTTGCCCATCACCTTCCATCAGGCTGTTCTGTGTTTTCTGCAGAGCTTTTGGCTCTCGGTTTGGCGGTGGAATGGATCCTTGGCCTTCAGGGCACGCATTTCATTATCTTTAGCGATTCCATGAGTGCCCTGGAGTCCTTGGCGACTTACAATCCTCGGAACCCCTTGACACAACGTGTCCAAGCTTTGCTTTCCCACTTGCCTGGCCAGCGGAAAACCGTGCTTTTCTGCTTGATGTTCTGCAACATGTGGCCATGTTGGGATAGGTGGAAATGAGCAAGCGGATTCTGCAGCAAAAGGGGCCCTTTCTGGCCCTCTCGGAAGGGATCTCAGCCTTGTTCCCTCGGACGCTTTTCCAACTCTGCGTCTGAGGTTACACGCTTTTTGGCAAGCCTCGTTTGATGGACAGGACGGCAATAAATTACGAGCTATTAAAGGCACTGTTGAGGAATGGCACTCGGCGTGTCGCCGCAGTCGCCGTGAGGAGGTAGTGTTGGCCCGTTTGCGCATTGGTCACACTCGACTTACTCACTGTTTCCTTTTGCGGGGGGTTGACCCTCCTGAATGTTATTGGTGTCGGCGGCCACTTATGGTCCGGCATTTCCTTGTTGATTGTTGCCATCTTGAATGTTTTCGTCGTCGTTTCCATCTTCCGCATGACATTGTGCGTCAATTGGGCGATAAGTCTGTCCTCCTGTCCGGTGTTTTTCAATTTTTGCAGGAGGTACAGATGTATGACAAGATTTAGATTAGGGGTTTGATTAATATATCTGTAATGTGTGGTGCAGTGGCAACCCGGACCATTGCACTGTGACTGAGGTTGGTGCTAATGACCAAGCTGTCGACGCGCCATTAAGCCTCATCTCCCCCCCTCTACCAAGCATGGAGTAGAAAAATTCCAAATACCATGCATTTAAAAGCTTTTGAATGATTATGCTGTATTTGTATGCACCCACTCGTTAGAATTGGGCACCAAGGACCAATTGGATCCCCCATGTGCACCTTGTCTACGAGGAGGATAGACAAGCTTATAGCCTTTTATGATCTACAGCGATTGTCACAATATCCTCGGATGTTGTCTTCTTGTCAAAGCCATTACCTATTTACATCAGGCAACTACTTTGACCTGCCTCGCCAAAAATGTGGATATGACTTGTGACTCGCTGGGAACTGACTAGAGTTATGAAGAATCCGAGACTTCTGGTTAAGATTTCATCTCTACCACTAATAATCGCTTAGGTTTGCCTGCCATTCTTCCTATTGCATCTGTATGTAGTTGGGACCACAAATGGTGGCCCTTCTTGCCATTAACTGACGAAGTCTAGTTGTCCACCAGTCAGTACCAAGCCAATGAGAGGCATCCAAGTTCCTTTCTGTCACTGGAAGAACGTTCCTGAGCGACCAACCCAATCCACGCCACTACCAACTCGCCTACCTGTGGTCAGTTTCAGTAGTTGCTCACCTATTGGTGAATGTACTTTCAACAGAACAGTAGCATCGTCTTTCCTTTGGTCACGTAAGTAACGCTATACAATAGCATCATCTTCTTCTGGGTCCAGTAAAGAATGCCGTTCCCGTAGACCTATTACTACTTCTCAAGCCCCAAGGTTGGCTAGACGAGCCAATAGATACATAGTCACAGTAGCAAGTAGTTCTGCATGTCAGAAATCGTCCCGTTTAAGAAGCCTACTGCCTGCTTTTTCTCCCTTATAACTATATTTTTCCTTTAACAGCCCTCCTGGTCCAGTGGGCGAAACACGAATATTTTTTATACTCAGACTAACTGTTAAGTCGCAATAAACATGGAAAAATAGGCGTAATTTCAGCCTGAAGCTGTTATATTTGAACAATTAATATTTAATAGCATAGCAGCTAAAGTTATTTCTTACTTCTTAGGCATTTGCATAACACAAAGTTTTTCCTCCAATTAATACAACTTGGTTCTTCTCAATGTCTTAAAATCCTCATGTGGTGTACTGAGTTATGAGATTTACCCTTTTGTTCATTTATTGAACAAGGAGGCTATGGCAGGGTATTCTGCCCCTAGGTGTTGAATTCCCCTTTAACTTGACTCCTTCTCAACTTAAAGGTTGGTGAGCTCTAATGAAACATATCACATTGTACATATTGAGACATGAGCCAGTGCTCAACTGTATATATCTTACAACAATCGTATGAGGCATCTATCCAATAACAATGCTTAAGACTTTGGCCAAAGCAATCTGTACCATTCTGTTAATTGTTCTCCCGTACTTCATTATTATTCATGCCTTTTCCGTGTTTGTTGTCCAGCTCTGCTACAATGTACCTTTTGAACATTGTTTTTCACATTAACCGAATTACCACTCTTCTAGTGTTGTGTAATTGTTTATCGCTTGTGACAACCAGCTAACCTTTGCACAGCGTTTAGCCCTCACTCGTATCACTCCACCCTTCGCCTTTTACTTCCCAACTTCACTGAATTCAAACGAAGTGTAATTGGAAAGCCGACAATACGTCGCCATCTTGACTTATAATATAGTCTGCAGGGCAATTACACAGTTTGTTTACCACAAACTGACAGTCATGAAGACGCCTACAGCCTGCAGCTAGAATAGGTACTGTATTTAGGCAATGGGTATAGTTTACCATCAATGCATAACTCAGATGTACCTTTCCATGACTAGGCCTATTGAAGTTACTATTTTAAAGTGCGACGGAGTAATACCATTGAGGATGATGGAGTAGGAAGGAAGGCACAGCCTCCTATGAATAATCCTCCTAGACCTTTCCTCTCAAATGCCTTGCTTATTTCCTTAGATATCTGGTCGCCCACTAGAGTCTTTTAAACAGAACTTGGACCTACATAACCTCGAATTCTACGTATGGGATGGAGTTATGGTAATCTATGAACTTCAAGATGCTGTTAGGTATCGGAAGCAAGACTCTGCTCCATAGAAACGTCTCACTTTTCATTCAATGTTAAAATCATAAGAGCTCAAACTCCTATACGCACTGTAACTTAATAGCAGCAGCTTACTTGTTAGACTGCCATCGCCTAACATAATGGTAGCAAGTTACCAGATCAGCTCTACCACACATAAACAACTAAAAGGCAGTCATATTGAACTCTAATCATCATCAAGTTATTTATTACCCTATGCAAGTGTGGGGACCAGAGAAAATGGAGCGCTACCACCCATCACATCACCATTCTACCTACCACAAAGATGTGTCTATTCTGAAAAGAGTGGATAATTTCAAGTATTGGATCCTCTTTCTCTTGCCTGTGTGAAGAAAAGAAGTGGCTCCCAGAATACTGCAAGAGAACTGTACAGAACCTACAACGTCCTGTCCTGATCAAATCGTAGATTATCTACATAAGAATGCCGAATGTAAGCTCATGTTTCTTAGGACCATGTTATCAAGCCTTACACTAGCTTTCCACCAGACTATAACAGCCCAGATCATCTAGAAGAGAGTGAGTGCCGATTTTGCAGAGTTGCCCCATTTCACCAGATGTCAAGCTAAAGGACGTGATGAACATCCAGACAGCTAATAGTGAAGACGTTGCCACTTACATTCGAAGAGCTCATTGTGTGATGGTAGAGGTGATTGCCACCAGTTACGACTTGACAGAAGCCCAGACTGTGTTTGGATTCTGCGAGGAGTCATCCATCCGAGCCTAGCAATGATGCGCGAAAGACTCATCAGATCAGGGCAAGTGCTGGTCCTTATTTAAAAAAAAAGTTTTTAGTGGATATTCTTTCATATGCACATATCGATCCCAATGAAATACTACCCCACGTTCAGGCAGCCATGATGCAAGAGGCACCACTACGACCAACAAATTCAGCTCTGTATCACGAAAAATATTCTGCACCACAGAAGTCACAACCTAAACACAAAATATCAAGAACCGATTACAACAGGGCTTACATCACAGAACGTTCCTTCTGGCACCATGTTCAACTGATTCAGACCTACAGGTGAAAAAAAAGAGGTCCTGCTAATAGGAATACCCGTCAATAATGTCAGTACTGATCTAAACCACCATGCATTTTCTGCCACAGTTTTGAGCACAGTTTTCTTTTGTGCGACCAAGTTAAGGACTCGGACCATCCAAAAAGGCCCATGTGTCGCGAGTGTTTCGGGTATGGACATTTTGATACCTGCTGCCCGAATCCTTGGTAAAAAAAATACACCTATAGCTCAAAGTTCAAATGTGGTGGGTCACACAGCGTGGCGAGCTCCGCAACTGAACTTGATTTTTCTGACGACCAAAATCCTCCTGCAAATCAAGCCCAACAATTTCACAATGCTAACGACGTTACATTCCTTTGTCAAGCCAACACCACCTAAGGATTAAGACCTAATAACCAACCAAATCTGCAACCCAAACAAAACAGTGAAAAAACAAACTCGTAAGCATTTAATCATAAATTTAAGTATAGTGATGGTAACCTGGGTTCCTCTAAACACCTGCATAGTGGTGGTGGTTCCTGGTGGTCATTACCTATCCTTATAAACAAATAGATAGGATTAAATGTCCGAGAGTTTGTGTATTTTTAGCATTAGCTGGCTTAACTGCTACAGGCGTTTTGGTGAGTGACTTGCGTGACACCGGGTACGAGAAACGTGGTAATCGTTTAATACATCCTGTTATTTTTATTTTAAAGAACGTAGTTCAGATGCTTTCAGCTGAAAAAACTTTCTATCGCCATCTCGACTACTTTGTAGTGTATACATATAAGGCATAAAACTAAGTTGCATAATTTGGCAATGTTTGGCACTAAACATCGGCATTTATTCCATATCAATTGTTGAAACATATTATATATAGGGAAAATAATTTAAGGGAAGTAGGAATCCCACATAGGAGAGGAATTACCGATATTATTTTTGGTTACCCATCATGTAGTGGGACTCTTCCAGGGTAGTCCATGATTCCCATCTAGAGTTTCAAAGGCGTACTTATGACACGCCCTTCTCCTCTGTTTGCGACTTCTGCTTTACCTTATATCCGTACCATACTTAGTCCTGTATTGGAAGTTTCCCCTTGATTTGTCTTTTAAGTTACCAACTATTAACGTAACTAGTAAGGTGCTCTCATTACAGCGTCATCGATTTATTTTTTCACGGACATCACGTATGTTGCCGGTTCTACCTATAATAATTTCAGCACTTCCCTCATGCAATATTGTTGTAACAACCCAGCCGGTAGGAATAAATCTCCTGGACCTTTCCCTACAAATGCATTGCTTATTTCCTTAGAAATATGGTAACCCAGTAGAGTGCTATAAACAGAGTTTGAACATAATCCGCATCAGCCAAAAGCGGACAAAAGTGCACGACGTTGGCTGGTACACTTTTGTTAGTCATTCTCATCACGTGTTTGAGTTTGAAAGCCATCCTGTTGTGGTTGCTTAGACCGAGACACGTGCCTACCTTAATGTCGAAGACGGTGTGATCATTATCAATTAAAATAAGATCTAAGATTTTCTTTCTTCTGGTGTGTTCTATTACTAATTGGGTAAACCAGCAATTCACGGTAAAACACAGAAATTTCTGATTTAATCTATGGGAAGCCATAACTGTCTCCCAGTTCACAAGTGGGCTATTACCGACTAAACGTATAAAGTTATATTTTCACCAGATATTTTCAACCAGTTGCTAGAAAAAAAATTGGGAGGTAAAAAATCATAAAGGATTTAAAAAGAGCTTAAAAATCTCATGGTTTAAACACTTAGTCGTAGTCGATTTCAAGCTATTAATTTTTACCCAATTGTTTTGTTTTTTATTTGTTTAATTTTGTTATGCCTTTTTTTACAGGTAATTGAATATATCATTCATATAAATAAAATAGTCTGTACCACAAACGTGCTTAGGCTTCGTGGTAGTGCATTTCTGGAAGAGCCAAAATAAACCAAAATAAACCAAAATAATCAAAATAAACCAAAATATGATACCAAATCCCAAAAGGGTCATGGGTCGTGTTAAGTTTTTACCTTCACTTTTGTCAGTCAATCTTGAGTGATCTCAATTCGGACCACAAACTTGCAATAAGATATATTTAATAGATACAAAATTTCTTTTGATCATTTCTAATTTTTTCAGGAATAATGTTACCTTCTTTGTTCGTGTACACAATGTTTTTGGTCGTATTTACAGTTGTTTGTTTGGCATCTCGTGGAGACAACATAACAGGTACGTATTTTAATTTACTGTTGGTTACTGAATTTATAATTTTATGTTGCTAAAAAAATTAAGCCTCATTTTTTGGTGGAACGAGTGAGTGAATCATGACGTAAAATGGACACCAAATTGAAAATATTGGTTGGTTGGTTGATTGCAGTTTTGTAGTCTGGGTTGAACCCAATCGAATGGTCAAATTGGAGTGAAATTTGTCACATCACTTGAAATCACCAAAAATATTATTGAGTTTGAATTTGTTGTAAGTCAATCAATAATTATAGATGATGAAATTACACTTTTTTCAAATTTATTGATGAAACACTCGCCATAGCAATTTGGAATACTGAATAGTTATTGGATTCCAATGAAGCATACACCGTGCTGCAGATAATTAGATGAAGTTTTAAAAACCGCAGCAACTTAAACCATCGATGCTTCTTTATAGCTAATAACCTATTGCTTCATAATTCAATGAACTAATAACATTTGATCGTCACAGGAATACAGGAATTCTTTTAACGACACACATAGGGGCGGATTCTCCACCCAGAAATCTCCAAATGGGATCACACTCTGAAAAGTCAGAGGGGCGCCTACCTCTTCCCAAACTTCCAGATTTTTTTTATTATGAGAAAATATTATTGAAAATGACTTCCGAATCAGTCACTTGCCAGCTAACACAGAAAAGAAACATGGAATCATTTAATTTACAGTGTTCTCGGACATTACGGTAGTGTGTTCAATCGTTTAAGATAATTCTTTATCAATTATGTGTAATATCGCGTCTAGAGTTGGTGAACGAAGGGCATCTCATGGTACGAGCTTCGAATGATAGCAACAGTCAACTGCGCTGCACACGTCTTTGCTTAGAAACATGCAGAGAAACCCTCCCTCCGCTATTATCCTCAAGTTACTTAGATTCATTTTTTGCAATCAAGAAAATACGCAGCAAATTCAACTAATCAGAACGTCGCTAAGAAGCCGAAGCGATAAAGATAAGAAGCAATGATGCATCCTCGAGTGGGCAAACCCATCTCACGCTGCGCATTCGATGGACTTGCCCACTTGTGGGCCAATCATTGCTGTCATGGTATAATACTCGGTAACCGTAAATTTTTCAACTTTAACGCTTACTCAAATTGATGGCTATTATTTTGTCTTTATGCAGTATTACTTTAGTTTCACTTTAATTTATGTTGTCTCAATTTAATTAGGTGCTGAACGGATGTACAAAAATGAAGTCCTTACTCAATTTTTATCCACTGTAGCTTGGAAAAAAGTAATTATCATAACTGATGAAGGTAAGACCACTGATAATTTACCACATACGGTATTATCAGATAAGTTTTTTGCCCTAATCCCTCCATTTTGTTTTTATTGCTACATCGCATTCTGTTTGCAAATACCACTCAAGCTTTCATTGTTTTTTCCTAATCACTCTTTGTAAGTGCTCGGTTTTATACTGTTCAAAAATTAAACTTGTGAAGGAGAAAGATTGCCAGTATTAAATAAAACCTTTGTGGTCTTACTTGCTGAGTGCTTCTATGAAATACGCAAATTATAGATTTCAGAAAAGCACTAGTGGATTTCTGTGAGAGAATTTTGGTAATCTTTCCACAAAACGATTCTTACTAGCTTCGACATGATATTTTATTTACGTATTAAGTGTTGAGTATACTAGCCTCATCAATGTTTACGATGTCTTCAATGTCTACTTTGTTTGCGACATTTGCTGTGTAAATACGTTTAGAATTTATGATAGTTTCCTCGATCTGGCGTAGCTATACTAGCCCCCATCACATTTCATCAAACAACCTATAATTTTCGTTGCTTCCATATTGTTATTATCGAGTTAACCATATCCTGACTGAGATGCATTTTTGTGTTTCCATAAAAGTCCGACCATTCACGAAAGTGACATCGTAGCCCTAATATGTACACAACTACTACAAAGGCTGCCGAAAAGCTACTACGTATCTTTGACGATTACATAGATGTTTCCGATGATTATCAAAGCAACGTAATTTCCCTAATGGGGGAATAACGTGAACCAAAGCAAACCACGTCTTCTAAGTGAGAATGATGTACTGTATACAGTGGATCTGTGATTTGTTTGTTGGGGACTATTTCGAAATGACTAAAGCTTCTACCTGTGCCGTTACTGAAGCAGAAAATTCCAGTGTGGAAAAAATTCTCACTATAATTCTTATGGAGATTCTCACGTAAAATACTCCAGTTATTTTTGTCAATTCTCGTGAATGGTCCCTACATCTGCGTAAGTAGCGTTTGGTTTGAAAAAAAAATCATCTTTTACTTTATCTTTATGGGTTTCAAATGGTAATTTTCCCTAGAAGATTTCGCATGATTGACACTTTTTAATTCTGAATCTCTCTGTTGAAATGTTTTTTTTTTTAATTTCAGAGGACAAACACATGTTTCGTCATTTATCAAACGATTTTATTTTTATCCAAGTGGTCATTCTGCGATCCAAACTCCGCCATGACATGTTTTTGAAAAATCTTTCTACTTCAGAACATATTCATTTACTCGTTTTATGCAGACCATCATGGTATGATATAATTATTTCTTGGGTAAGTTAAATGAAACATCATGAGTTTGTTAACGTAACTTGTTGGGTAAATTAAATCGTGGAAAACATAATTTCTTGCGATAAGTTCTTAAATAATTCCTTGGATAATTCATTGAGTAAATTGTTGGAATAGTTTGAAACCAAAAGTTTGTTTTAAACATTTAAAGAAACTGACTGTGTTGGATGTTAACCCTGCAGACTTACTTCTGAGTTCGGTGGCTTGGCATCAGGGTATTCTTATGGCCAACTGTGGTAAGAGTTCTATGGTTCAGTCATGGCACGGGACTTTTATTTTTATTTATTTAATAACTAACATAAATCGCGAGTTTCTGGCAGAAATTCAAACCATAATTTGGCACAATGACTTCTAGCCGTCTTTTAAGCCCTAACTTAGGTCAGTCACGCGATGTAAACCGTCGTTCTGTTGGTTTGGAGACAAGGATGCTAGCCGCTTGGTTGTTCTTGCCCACTTTGTTCAGGGTCCCAGGGGCCCTTTACAAAGCTGGCGATGCACATTTGGACTTAGTTTTTTCCATGCTTATAGTATGTAACCCATAGGATAAGAAATCAAATTAAGGGTTGGCCAGAAATAAGAGAATATTGTTTTATAGCCAGAAAATATTGCATTAACCCTTGATTTGGCAGAATAGCTTTCGACGTTTTTTAAGTCCTAACTTAGGACAGTCATGCGATTTGAACCGTCATTCTGTTGGTAGGGAAACAAGGCCAACCACTTGACAGTTGGTGCCCCCTTTGCTCAGGGTTCCCGGGCCTGGAACCTTTCACAAAGCTGGCTAGTATTTTTTTTCTGTGTTTGTAATATTTGCCATAGCATACGAAATCAAATTAAGGGTTAGCCAGAAATTAGCAAATATTACATTAACAGTAACAGAGTGATTATAACAAACACAATGAATATTTATATAAAATACGCGATGTAAGATCATATAACACCATGTAACAATTAACAATAAAAAAAAAATAATCCAAAAACAAACAACATGCAGCTCCGAGTAAGTAATAGTTTGAACAATTTATGGATTAAAACAGTAATTTCCTCGACACTGAAGAATTCTTAGTATTTTTGAACGATGCTTCAAATAGTAACGATTTTTGGCAGGGTACGCCTTGTGCACCACCAGCTTCAAGGTGTTGCGAAAGTAAAATTGGCGCTACCATGTGTAGTGCAGTAGTGAATGCGTGTCATTAACATACCGAAAGTGACAATGAATCTGCTAGTGTGCAAGGTAATTTCGATAGGAATGACAATCAACACAGTATAGTAAGTAGCTCATAATTGATGAGGCTTTTGATTATATGGTAGGGGTAATGATACTGATTTGTATTAAGGTAAGGGTATGTTTGTAATCACTTCATGTTATCACAGATGTAGGAATTTAATATGGTTGGAAGATTCGTCGTCATTATTACCATTTAATGCCGACTTTGCTGTAATTGACTGTGATCTTTCACTACAGAAACCTAGTGAAAGTGCTAGTTCCTCAGATCCCGATATTTTGTGCTTGTTTGCAAATTCCGAAGTTGATGTTGTTGCACCAAACGAAACCAAGAATGAGCCAGTGAAGTCAGTAACTCCTCTCATGCCCCGTTTACAAGGTGATGCAAGTAAGGGTCATATACCGATACACCGAGTGTGGGCTATCGTTTGAAGTCACTGAGATCCCAGTCGAGCCGACCATAGAAAACATAAAACTGCTTACTACTCAAGCATCAGGAAGCCAGCCAAGAACCACATAGCCATTAAGGTGGAGTGGAAAACACTTTTTTTTTATTTCTAATCGGCTAGGTGCGGAAAAGTTGCCTTTTGGCCTCCTTATCACTCTCCCAAAAGCAATAAGTTCTAAAAAAATTTTCAGAGGTGCCCCAAGGGGTCCAAAGTTTGCAAATTCTATGAAAATTTGACGTTTTTCTCTAAATTTTCTGTAAGTGACCACATTTGAATTTAAAATAGGCGATGAGGCCAGAAGATGCCTTATAGTATCAATATGGCACGCAAAAACAATTGTTGACCTTACACAATATTAAGAGGTGCCCCAAGGAAACCCAAGAATCACCAAAAATGGGAATATTACACAATGTAAAGCAGATGAACTCACTCATGCCCCATTGCCACAAGACGGCAAAAACGCCTACCAACTTATCTTTGGTGTTGCTTCTGCGTTTGTGAGTTGAATTTGGGGCTCTGGCTCTGTAGCCCAGTTTCCAGCAATATCGAGCACCTACAAACGTGTTGGGCGCCAAATCCTATTGGGAGGTACTGTCTAGTTTTTGTTTATTTTCCACTATTGTGTCTGATCTACATCACGTTTACAGGTAATTTTTTTGTTTTAGATTGAATGCTGGGCTGAACAGAACTGGGAACAGTGAGTGAACAAAACACAGACTGACAGTAACTAATAACTATGGTGGGAAAAATATCAGTCAAACCCAAAACAAGATAAGTGAGCAAATGTCCTGTTTTTTTTGGTGCTCCTGTAAAAATGCCTAAAACAGTGCTGCCAACAAACGCTGACATCATGGAGTATTTTCTGTATATTCGAGGGGAAATGAAGCCAGATAAACCTGTCGCCAAGGATCATACAGTTACGGATGTTGCAGAACGTGTTGCGTGTGGAATGGAGTGTTTATGGTGCAAAGTTTCTATACCAATTATTTCTCATACGTAAATGTATAGTGGAGTAAGTACCTAATTTACTGAAGCCTTACAAGGGTAAGCAAAATGATTTGAAATATTAAGCAAAGCTTCAAGACTTCCTCAAAGAGGCGAAGTCACAATTGTTTGAGAATTCTGCATGCTTAGTGTGTAGACATGTCCTTGTGCCAATGTGAGAAACCAAAGAAAGTGCCTAATGGTGAAAAGGTATTCTTACTCGACCAAGTAGTTCCAAAAATACGATGATTGGCAGAATTGATGCAAATACAACCAAGAAACGTCAAGAAAGGGAACAAAGAAAAGAAAAAGAACGTTTGGCCAAAGCTACATCATCTCTTTTCTCGGACCACCTAATTCTAAAGCCAACCTTTATGACTCTGATATTGGTATGTTGGATGATACTGATACTGAGCGGGTTTGTGATGCTGATGATACATGTGAAATTGGTGTTAATTCTGTTCTGCCGACAGCATCGTCTTCCGCTCTTGAGTTCCCACTCCCAACTGAAATGAGTGATATTCCATCAACAATGGAATTGTCTTCTACTTCCTGGATGCGCACAAAACTTTCAAATCCAGCAAGAGAATGTGACAGATAGATACGGCATATCTGATCGTAGCGGTGCTGCAATAGCCTTTTTGAAGAAGTCTTGAAGCTTTGCTAAATATTTAGAATTATTTTGTCAACCTCGTAGGGCTTCAGCACATTACGGTACTTGTTGTGGTACAACTTTATCTTCTCCACTAAACTTTTATGGGAAATAATTGGTATAGAAGCTTTGCACCATAAACACTCAATTCCACACGCAACACGTTATGCAACATCCGAACTGTAGGATCCTTGGCGACAGGTTTATCTGGCTTCATTTTCCCCTCGAATATACAGAAAATACTTCATGTTGTCAGCGTTTGTTGGCAGCACTGTTTTAGGCATTTTTGCAGGAGCACCAAAAAAACAGGACATCTGCTCATTTGTCTTGTTTTGGGTTTGACTGATATTTTTCCCACCATAGTTATTAGTTACTGTCAGTCTGTGTTTCTGTTCACTCACTGTTCCCAGTTCTGTTCAGCCCATTCAATCTAAAACAAAAAAATTACTTTTAAACATGATGTAGATCAGACACAAACACAAATAAAAACTAGACAGCACTTTCCAATAGGATTTCGCACCCAACACGTTTGTAGGTGCTTGATTTTGCTGGAAACTGGGCTACAGAGCCCCAAATTCAACTCACAAACGCAGAAGCAACATCAAAGATAAGTTGGTAGGCGTTTTTGACGTCTTGTGGCAATGGGGCATGAGTGAGTTCATCTGCTTTACATTGTGTAATATTCCCATTTTTCGTGATTCTCTGGGTTCCTTTGGGCACTTCTTAATATAGTGCAAGGTCAACAATTTTTTTTGTGTGCAATATTGATGCTATAAGGCATCTTCTGGCCTCATCGCCGATTTTAAATTCAAATGTGGTGACTTACAGAAAATTTCGAAAAAAACGTCAAATTTTCATAGAATTTACAAACTTTGGACCCCTTGGGGCACCTCTGAAAATTTTTTTAGAATTTTTTGCTTTTGGGAGAGTAATAAGGAGGCCGAAAGGCAACTTTTCCGCACCTAGCCGATTCGAAATAAAAAAAAGTTTTTTCTACCATAGAAAGCACTCCACCCTAATAACCATACATACTGGACCCGTGTACATCTTGGACACATCGTGCTTCACAACCGCACCTAAATTACACATTTCAGTATGACTTCATAACAGGACCAGACCTGACATCGGCTACAACACTTGGTTCGTCTAGTTTGATAATTGCAGGAATTCACCTGAGACAGGGAACACAGTATCCTGGCTTTGCGCTAAAGGGAAACAAGAGAATGGTGAAGAGAAAATACAAGCAGCGACAACAGAAAAATGACCGAAGGCAATATAATATTGTAATGCCCTGTTAAAATACTAACAGTAGTCTTTACTGATGGCTTAATAGACTAATCTTCTGCACACATTTATAACTGGAACTGGTACTTGCTTATACAAACATCTCTCTTTTATAACAAACGTGTATTACAACTTCCAGTTTGGCGGGGGGGGGCGTCTCTGTGGAACGCAACACCAGCAGAAGGTAAAGACAAAAATCTGCTGACAGAATTTGACCAACAAATTCCCAAAAGGAAATTAAGGAAGGCTTTTAAAAGGCTTTCAATCAGTGATCCTGAAAAGCTGGGTGTTTACACCAATTTCACTCCTCTACATCCAATAGTAGCGGATATATGAAACATCATGCTCCAAAAGTCAGCCATTGTAACCACTGGGTGCTGCGAGGCTGGCACTGTGTGTAAATTCTCATTTTTGGGTATAAAGTACATGTATACAAAGGTTCATGCTTGTATCATCTTGATTGTTATCCACTGCAGTTATACACTCTATGTTAGGCAAGCTGAGGTTGAAGATGCACCTTTTGCATTTAGTGCTAAGTACTATACTTATTTGAAACTCTAGGAGACGGTGCCACGTGTGTTAGGCCTATTTATGCGAATTCATTAAGCAGTGGTAATAAGAAGGGCCAAACTGGCCCAAATACGCAAATCATTTTTCCCCAAGAAGAGAAGACATAAGTAAAACGTGTGGTGCCTCTAGTTGCGATCTACTAAACTAGTAATTCTCTCCCCATCCTGAACGTAGGAGAGTCCTGCAAACTCTGCTAAGCCCACCCTACTGCTGGATAGGCGTATAGCCATAGACAAAGAACTGGCAACAAGGATCTTTTTAATTTTCCCCCCTGCTTTCAGGATAGTATGATCAGAAGTCAGACGGCTATCAGAAAGAATAAACATTTCAAACAACACTTGGCATATTTATATTTATATTTATTTATTTATTTATTATTTATTTAGACAGATTCATTTACAAAGCAGGCATCTTGGCTGTTTGTTCATGAAAATCAACAAAGTTTGGACAATTTTTTAAAATCGGAACAAGTACGACGTTCTGTGCAGACGGATAGTGACATATTCGTTATATTATTAACAAAGGAAAACCAGCCCCTGGTGAGTGTTAAATGGAAATAGATACTTGGTTTCATTGCAAATTACACTGTACAAAGGTAAGTACAACTGGGCGAAAGAAATGTAAGGCAACCAGGGTCGGGTTAAGACTTTCTGGCAATGCTCACTCCGGACCTTCACACTTAATCTTGGGTTTGATGAAATACACGACACCATTTAATACCAAAACGATTATGTAAATGAAACAGTCGATTATGGTTTTTTGTATGAAAAGCCTTTCGTAAGCCATTGAAGATATTACTAAGATTATCTTTAAAAACATTTACTACATCCTGAACGAATTTGAGTGTAACACCTTCAGTAGCCTACCTTTTCTTGTTCGAAATCCGTATTGACTATTAGTAGTTCATCTTTTCAACAAGATTTTCAACAAGCTTTTCAACATATTTTAGAAAACATGTAAGACAAATATAGGTCTACAATTCTGCCCTACTTTGGCAGAACGCATTAACCCCCAAAAATGCGAAAATGAGATTTTGGTTAAGCATTAACAAACAAAACCTTGCCTTTCAGCTCGTATATTGTTTTTCCGTCTCCGACCACTAGAACGCCAGTTTCGTGGTGGCAAAACGCATTATGTGCCCAGTGGTTCAACGATTTGCTTTGATAGAAGGCCTTATTGCCCATTAATGCCTTTGAAATAGAGTGACAGAATTTTTATCCCATGGCAAAATGCGTTATTGGCAGTCAATGCGTTTTGCCAGCATTTCACAGAATGTTTCAACCAAGAACTGAAAGCATTATAGACTGTTAATGGTTTTTGCTACTGGATTCCAGCACACATCTATTATTAGACAAGGTCTTATTGTCCATTAATGCTTTTTGCCACTGGGTGGTAGCGTGCATCCTATTGTTGTAGAGAAGGTAATCTCGGATATTGATGCTTTCTGCCGTTGCTCGGCAACACACATCCGAACAGATTTGGGCTTCCAATGCTCTTGAAGCGTTTTGCCATTAGTGGTAGCACTGTTTCCATCCCATAATAATCAGCACGAATACATTGTTTCGCACCACAACATGAATCAGAAGGAAGAAAAGAGTAACAAAGACATGTTTCTGCCTATATCAGCATCTCAAAGGGTTCAAAGGATTTTGTAGCGAGTGTTTACCACTCCTGGTCATCTGCCCGACGAAGCCCTAAGGCCATCATCCTTCTCGTAACAATACAAGCTGCAGGAACGAACGAGGGCTGAGAACTATTTCTTGCACCTATTGCAGAGAACTAAGCACTCCACTGTTTTTTTTAACGAAACCTGTATTACACCCATAGTGCAAATTTAATTTATCTTAAAATGGCAAGTTATTTTTCACCATAATAAATACAGAAAACAGGCAATGTAGTTAACACTTCAAGCATTAAAATTGATTACAATATGATACACATTGTGAAATTTTAAAGTCTCCTTTAAAACTTTTTTTTCGAATCGGTAGTTTCGGCAGGGCATTTTGTTTACTGGTGGATGGTTCGTTTCCATTTTACATGTCAGACGCACCGAGAAGGGCGCGTGCAGGATAGCCAAAAAAAGGGAGGGGGATTGAGGCTTAGTGGCGCGTCGACAGCTTGGTCATTAGCGCCCAAAAAAGGGGAGGAGATTTTTCTGAGGACCTTTTTTCTTTTGGGACGTGCCTTACATTGCCCTAATCAGTGTTATAGATCCTTGAAAAAGCCTTTGTTTAAAGTTTTGATCTACTATATTAATACCATAAGCTCTCAGGGATCATCAGCAGCAGCACCACCATCAGCAGCAGCAGCCAACAGCCTAAGGTGCCGGGGAGATACAGACCCCACACTGGGAGAGTCTGGCAGGGGGTGCAGTTCGGTGTGGGGGGAGGGGTGTTGGGGGCACGGAAGCAGGTAAACGTGTACGGAAATTCAATCATCGTGCATCATGCACGGGGTCCAGCTAGTTTTATAAATTTTCTTCACGATTCTGTCTACCAAAAGAGCAAAAATGGACAAACCGGGGCGGGGGAGGGGGCTTCAGCCCAATGGAAGAGCGCCCTTGTGCTCCGACTTCCAACACAACCATATCCAACATTATAATACTCCTTTCTCTATTCCGAAATAGCTGTACTCTGTTATTCGACAAATCAATCAAACATATCCTCGAATGCCAATTCCGAATTCATAATAGAACACTACAAGCAAAAGAAAATGTTTTTTTCTTTTCCACCTTGCATTGTTGGACTACTGTCATTATTAACGTCATGTGCTTCTTTATTGTCGTGCTGAGATTCGGACATCGGTGGATAAATAAGTTATTACTAGCTTCCCACGTGCAAAGAGCCAATAATCGCTCGGGCGTATGGCCCTGGACATTGTTAGTTCTCAGCACTCAGTACTTGTTCACTGTATAATTTTATTGTGAGCGTGTGGCTTTGAGCCAAGACCCCAGACTAAATCTCAAACCTATCAAGAAGCAGGCGAAAACCTGTACTTTTGCGTAATTAATTAATTGGTATTCTCCTAGCATAAATGAAAAAATTAACCTAGATAAGTATGTAATACTGCCATTTTATGTAATGTGTAACTACCATTTTTAAAGGTTTTCAACATTTTGATGCAAGTTATACAGCAATTTCGAAGACTGGATGAGGATCCGTTTGTTACTTACAACTTTTGTGAATTTTCTCAATGATTTCACCGCTCTATAGTTGTTAGTTAATGCCTTTTAATTTCAAGAGGTTTTGATAAAAACTCTGGCAAAATGCGTTAAGTGCTTTTAAAGCATTTTGCCACTACACGATGATTAAATTTTTGTGACCTAGTGTGTGGCAAAAAGCATTATCTGCTTAATTTCACTGTTTGGAGCGGATTTTCGATTTTTCCACAACGTAAGTAAATTTATAAAAAAATAACATTTAGAATGGTACTTTAGTTTTTTTGTTCTTCCATTCTTGTAAGTCGGCTGAAACATTCAACCCGTTTTACTCCGTCATGACCATTATTCTTTTATCTTTGTTATTACCAAGGTTTAGGCAATGATTTAGAGAATAGATGCCTTATAGTCGTCTAGCATCCATGTTGCTGTAACAGCAATGATTTTTGGAGAGCAAATAGAATTTTGGATGAAGGATTAAAGCTGATTAAAATGGTCATGCAGGCTTTGAGTATTAAGAGCAACAACAGTAAAAGGAGATGAGTTGTAGCTGTAATCAGAACTTAGGTTAAAATTTCAGAATAAATTTGCATCAATGTCAAATCGTCCTATATGTTCATTATCAGAAAATATTTCAGTAAAGGAATTAGTATTACCTACCTAAAAATTTATAAAAGACGCAAAAAGAAATGAGGGAAGAAAAGTATATAGGTTAAGACAAAAAAAATAAGTGAACAATGATTAAAAAATCTAGTAAGTAATTTAACTATAAAAAAATTAGTTTGCTTCAACCAATTTAAAATTTAAAAAAGTTGAATAATCTCAGCGGAAAAATTCTTCAAGATTATGTAGTGAAGGAACAAGACATAATACAAAACAAATTAAAACAATAAATCTTTAATAGGATTATTAGAAATATGCTACTGCAGGAAAAAAAACCTGTCACTAGCATGGTTGCATTATTGAGCATTCAGATCTGCGATGTTCTGCACGGCAAGCCTTTTTCCTACAGAATTTGTGGACATAACCCGTCCATCAGTAGACCACAGTTTTTAAAATCAATATTTATTTTCTGCAGCCTTCAGAAGTGGTAGACTTTGCACAGGGTAAAAATCCCGAAAGGACAAAATCTCAGCAGTCAAAATCATGGCAAGTAAAAATCCAAATGGGTCGAAATGGGACAGTTTAAATTCCGATGAACAAAACCCCGACAACAAAAAATCCAACTCATTAGCTTTTAATAATAATATGTTTTTTTCTCGTAAAAAGATGTACTACTAAAATACCGATATTGCCGAATTTTCCTGTAATAAGGGCAATGAAACTGGTTCATTACTGATGGTGACTAGTTTCCTTTGGAAGCAAGAAGCTTCTCCTGCCCACTAACCCTATTTGGGGTTGTGTGCCAATTCTTGTATTTCCAGTCATATTTTACGAATAAGCCTCGCACATAATTGGATCAATAAATCACTGTAAAATCACTATCGGTTGGTCACTGAATTGCTGGCTACTGACATTTATTGTCTGCTGCTTTAACTTACTACATTGTCCTTCATGCCCTTTACTACCGACGTATTTTGGTGCTCACAGTCGATGAACACCATTCCAGATGCCATCTTCGAAACCACCAAAGGAGCCACCAAACATTGACTGTTACTCGTTCTTCTTTTGATAGTGACAAACCAAGCTACTTCAGACAGGATGGTAATAAGTTACGGGCCATTAAAGGCACTGTCGAGGAGTGGCACTCGGCGTGTCGCCGCAGTCGCCGTGAGGAGGTTGTGTTGGCCCGTTTGCGCATTGGTCACACCCGACTTACTCACTGTTTCCTTTTGCGGGGGGTTGACCCTCCTGAATGTTCTTGGTGTCGACGGCCACTTACGGTCCGGCACTTACTTGTTGATTGTCGCCATCTTGATGGTGTTCGTCGTCGGTTCCATTTTCCGCATGACATTGCGCGTCAGTTGGGCGATAAGTCTGTCTTCCTGTCCGGTGTATTTCAATTTTTGCAGGAGGTACAGATGTATGACAAGATTTAGATTAGGGGTTTGAATAACATCTCTGTAATGTGTGGTGCAGTGGCAACCCGGACCACTGCACTGTGACTGAGGTTGGCGCTAATGACCAAGTTGTCGACGCGCCATTAAGCCTCAATCCCCCCCCCCAAGCTACTTCACAGTATGTCTTGTGATAAGGAACACTCGCTGCCCCCCTCACTTAGAATGACCACTTGCTCACTATATTCTCACTCGTAATCCATACTCATATCACTTCCAGAATAGATTTGTTGAATACTGATTGTTTATAAAAACATACAAGTAATAAAATATCAAATAACTTCGTTGCAAAAGCAACAGGTTAAGGAAGGTACCAAAAGACCACTGACACTCCGTCAGTAAAGTTAAGATTAGAGTTTGTTTAGTTCCATCTAACATATGTGGATAGTATCGTCCTTCGTACAGCCAATTTTTTTAAATTAATAAATAAGGGAGCCAATATCACCTCACAAGGCAGAGCAATCCATACACTCATTACACAATTTGAAAAGATTTTTTTTTTGGAATGGCGCAAAAAGGAATGGGTCACCAGTTTTAGCATGTGATCTATAGTTTTGGATGGGGTTCGAATAGAGAAGAAACGACCATAATAAAAGTTACAATGATCATGTAAAGGGGAGTATATCAGAGTCAAATCATATTTTAATCGGCAAAGCTCAAGGGAGTCAACTCCAAAAATATTCGTTTGCTATAGCTCATCACATTGATGCCTGGGGAAAATTGGGCGAACGAGTCTTGCCTAGAATTAACGTGACCATGTCTTTAATAAGATAAGGTGACCAAACTGCACATTCATACTCCAAAATCGGCCACAAAAAAACGCGAAAGGCCCAAAAGAGAGTTTTGGAATCCCCGGTTAAGAAGCAGCACCTAATAATACCAGCTCTCTATCTGGCTGTACTATTGTGTCCAAAATAACAACTTTTGCGACTTCCTTGAATTTGCATATTATTATTTAGCATCTTATTATTAACGTTAAGTTCGAACAGGGTTTCGGCATCATAAAAATTAGCTAAGGAGGAGCCTCAAATCAAACCTGGGTCGCCCTAACAAAGGTTGGTATATAAGGGGTAAACGCTACAATTTTGCTTGAATATTATCGCATATTAGTCTTTGATGGAACATCTAAGCCATTCCCGAGAATGCCATTCCCTTAGGATAGCCTCCCAGACAATCACTTGTAACGGTCATCTCCATTACACCAAAGACAACGCATTTCCTCTGAGTTCCTGGATACCTAAGACGAAAGGGGTTAGCTTAAGATGAAGCTAACTTTATCCCCGTTTAAGTGTTGCCGAGCGCTTACGAAGTTACCAAGCTACTTGTTGACAAGCGCCAACAAGTTCGCAGTGGAATTGATTTAGGCTTTAGGAAGTCTAAATAAAGTTGAATTGGCCTAGACAATAGTGTACATTTAGGCATAAAGCCTGAATCGGAAATAGAGAGCAGAAGCAAGAGAATACAGGTAAATGCTTGTTACCGTCTGGATCAGAAGTGATTTTATTTAACAAATACCTTAGGGTCAAAAACAATTAGGCACGTGTGGTAACCAAGCTCAATCCTGATTTTCATTCCCACTGGTTAATACGTATTAAGGTACAAACATCTAGTTGATTTCAGCGACCCTTTTCAAGTTAAACAAGACAAAATTATAAAACACAAAGTAGCTTGTAGTGTGTAAACCCACAGAAACATGGTAAAGAGTCAACTTACAACACAGTGGCACCAAAAGGAGGGCAACATGCTAGCAACTGCAACAACTATGAAAATAATTAATTTCTAATTTAAATGATACAACATGTTCATACATTCGTCGTAGTTGCCAACGAATTGCAGTCAGATTTGACAAGTACAAATTTAAAGAAAGTTACTCAATCTTACTCAATCTCCTCTCTTGTACCTACAAAGATGGCATCGATTTACAGTAAGATATTAAAATATTGATATTAAAAAATTTATATTTTAGTATTAGTGGTTCCCGTACCCTTCCATTTTCCTTACCACCATAAGTGGTTAAACATTTATTTATTTGTAATATAGCACAATTATGCGTATTTTTAATCCTTCATTGTGGATTTGATTTTTTTTATAATTGATACACATAACCGCATGATATGGTGTAGAGCCACACCCTGGAATTTTGTGGGAGAGGGGAGGAGGAAAATAATTTAAAATGGGACCCGAAAATTCAGAAAAGGGGTCTAAGTGTTCGAGAACTATGTAAATAAACTCATTAGAAGCAATTTTTATAATTTTAAGCAAATTTCACCTGGAGAGAATTACCGCCACTCCCGCAGAACGAGCCATAGTGTGGTGTAGTTCAAATTAATTCTCACAGTATTCAAACCAACACAATGTATTTTGTTTACAGGTCTTCCGTCTGCTAGCTCCAAGATATATCATGGGATATGCAGAGCGTTCAGATGTGTTACTAATCTTTGCAAAATATTCCGAAGGAAAGTGGACAACCGAATCAAATATTCCCAATGGTCACCCGTTAGAAGGGCATGTTCTTAGAGTTGGAGTTTACCATGTAAGCAGTAAAATACTGAAATCAGAATATTCAGTTGAGTAGGTATAGCTGTATACTAGCTGAGGAGGAAAATCTTTTAAATAATGTTGTTGTTCCAAATCACTAATAGATAATAATTGTAATAATAATAATAATGTGTAGTATAAATTATTTACTAGGCTATATATGCACATAGATTGCAGCAATATTGCAAATGCATGTATGAAGCCAACATGGCTGTATGTGCACTGAAAGTTCAAATATTTACGAATAACTACATCAAATATAAATTCAGATTATCAGTTAGTTCATAGATTCTACTTGTAAATTATAGCATTATAACAAGATTAAAAGTCAATTTTTATAATCCTTTTAGTATTCCCTTCAGCTATTTTCTTTCTGCTAATTATACTATATTTCAAAGGGTATCTCGTAAACGATTGTAGTAATTGTAAATTCAAATCACTTTTTTACCCTATGAATTTCTCCATGTTGGCACTTGCAACAAAGCGGAAAAGTTTTGACCTGCTCTGTATGTTTACTTTTGATAAGTAATTTTATAATAAGAATTAACTATCAATGTTATTTGTGAAGTTTATTATTGGTTAAAAGATTGTATTTTTTAAATATCTTTTGGTGATAATTGTATGAATTTCCGAAAAGAGTTTTAGTTGCTTTCGTTAGCTTTCTGAAGTTTTCAGTTGATTATCAAAAAATGGTAAATGCATAACGTACTTCGGAAAGTATCCATGACTCGAAGAATTTTTTTTTAACTTTGATGCCAAAAATTTTACTTATTAAGAAGAAAGTAGGAATAAGTTAATGTAAATTTTTCTTTAAACGTTTAATGCAAATAAAATTTTCAATTTTCTTCAATTATGACTCCCAATAACGCAATGATGCAACTTGCTTAATCTGCGGACACTTGTTACAAATCAGTTCATGCACACAGTTTTCATTGTGCGAGTAAATTATACATCTTTTTTTTCAGAATACAAGGTGTTATATGCAAAAAATTGAGTTTCTCGTTATTCATAAGTAAATCATTATAATGTAGATAGACATTTAGATCATTTAAATCTTTTTGCAGATTTATGATCGTTTTTCTTTTTACTTTTTCATGGAAACCATAAGAATATCGTCACCATATAGGGTAATTTCAAATTGAAATTATTCTTCAAACAATTCATTTATGAATTATAAAGAGTAGAGGACCAAGAATTTGTCCCTTAACTACCCCATACTGAATGATGTTCCAATCACTTTGAGAATCTGCAATTTTTACAAAACTTTGTCTATTATGCATTATAATTTGCTATAATGTGAAACATTTTTCTTCTAATGCCAATATTCAATAATATTTCGCACAAATGTTTTTAATATTTATTGTATCGAAGGTTTTTTATCAATAGAAATAATACCAACATATTTGCTTTTATTCAAAATAGCATTGTTGATTACATTAAATGCATTAAAAAGGTCTAATTCCCTTTCTAAATGCAAACTGATTTTCATTTAAAAGTTGTAATTTGTTTATAAAATTATGAATACAGTTCACAAAATATTGCTCAATAGTTTTATTAAGGGCAGGAAGCAAGGCATTGGTCGATAGTTACAATATATATTTTTTATTAATTAAAAAATATTGTTCTTATTGTTTGTTTTTAAGTTTATTAGACTTAATTTCAGAGTCAGTGTTGGCATCATTAAAATTTTCATAAATTCGGCAGCTGTTCCATGCTGCTACCAAAGAACTCAATGAATCACGACCAGTCGATTTCTTGAGTTTTAAGTTTCTAACAACATTATTGATATCGTTCTTATTTGGTTTCATAATCCGTATTGAGTTTGAGTTAGAATAGATTTTTTTTTTATTTCTATCCAGAATCCTGACATTATTAATAATGGACAATTTATGTCTCCCAACGGCTTTTTGAGATTTTAGGTGCACGACCACATTTACAGTTTTTTTTAAGTTTTTAAGTTTTTTTTACAAAGTGACTGTTCGTTATCCCCCTTATTCTTTAAATTAATTATTAACCAACTATTAATAGCACTAGATAAGTGGAGCAAATCCGTGGAAATTGGAATTACAGTTACTGATATTACACGTTTGGATTTAAGAAGGCAATTGAATCTGTCATTCATGGCAAATTGCTTTTTAAACCGCATTTTCAAGGATTCAAGAGAAATTTGCAGGACTGGGTAAAGACATTTGTGTGCGGGGGGACACAGCGTGTGTTCGTAGGTCAGGAGAAATCTGATAAGGATCCTATCTTTAGCCCATTTTTAGTCCCATTCTGTTTGTTTTTTATTTGAACGACCTAACAAACACACATACAGCTACTAACCTGGAAAAATTTGCAAACGATTAAAAGGTTCATACACCTGTTATCACCAACTATGTCTGTACCCTGTTGCAGGAGGAAGTAACATATGTGCTGAAGTGGTCTGAGAGTTAGTAGGTGTCACTGTCCCGAGAAAAATGTATTAAATTATCTATTGGGAAAGAATCTATCCCCTTTAAATACAACATTGGTGCACCGTTAGAATATTCTTATTTTTGTAAATTTCTTTTCTTATAAGAAGTTTATTTCCAAACAATACTTTTTAAACTGTCTTTGAACTGATGTATCCCTTATGTTTCAATGACATATCATAACTGAGTTTCAATCCAAGCATTATATAAAATTTGTTTATTCCTATAATAATAATAATAAAAATAATTCATTTCTCCGAAAACAGCTTTAAGCTCTTTAAAAAAAAAACTTATATATAAGACAATGTTACTTTAACTCAAATTACCTACAAAACTAGAATAGACCGATGATTACAAGCTTACTGTACTTTTACCCTTAACAACAACGTGGATAATTGTCTATTATTGTGTAATCCCCTTGCATGAACAAAATAATCGAGCAAAACTAACCATATACAACTAAAAACAGTATTAAGAAAGCAAACAATTACTCAGTAAAAAAGAACATTAATTGCATTCAAAAGGGAACACTTTACAATCCTTGAGACAAGTAACCCCGATCCAGCATTTCAATATGCACCTCTGATAAGACCAAATATTTACAAACACAGAGGAACATGCCATCAAATAAGCTTTATATCATCATTAATTACATGTACAAGTTAATTTCTTTCATAATTTAATTATGTGGTACCAGTATCTTACTGAATAAATTTGGTGTAACATAGATTTAGGCTATTTACACAAATATAGGTCTCACTGTACAAAAACAGGCCAAATAATGCAAATATAGGCTTAATGGCAAAATTGTATGCATAATACCACAAATATCAGCCTAACTATATGTGGCACTATCCAGAAGAACACCTGCTGTTTTCTCTATCCTCTAGGTAGAAAACAGTATAGATCCCAGGAGAGAATTTGCTACTATTATCTGCGACATTGTGTTGAAATTAATTGTCCTCAGCCAATCTTTATGATTGTTAAGATTACCGATATGTTATTAGTAAACATTAATGTGTATCAATGTTTATTAATGTTTGATCGTTTATTTACCCAAATTTTGTCGCTAAATAAATTCTGTGCGCTATAATTTATTAATGTGACTGTTGAACCAATGGAAAGGTCTCGCTGAGACGATTAAATTAGTATATTGTAATATCAAAATCGGCAAAAAATTCTGACGCAATGATAGAACTTGGGTTAAATCTGTCTGCAGCAACCTTTCAAGATTGTGTGTCGTGCTGATTCAGCTACCGTGTCCAAATTTAACTATGTCCCAATCCAATTTTTGGTCGGATGTATAGTTATTAAAGATGCTGCAACAAATGCCTCTTAAAGGGAATACAATATTCAGATCAAACCTATTAGTTTTCACTAACCAAACTCACTTGGTTTCCAGTCCTGTTACACGTTGAAGCAAGAGTGGATTGAGGATAGAGTTAACGACTGCATTATTTTTTTCAATACTCGCTGGGTACTGTAGGAATAGTTAGTGTTGCTGTAATAGATGGCTCCACATATAATTAGGCCTGCATTTGCACGTAATTAGACCTATTTTATTTCTTTATTTAATTTAATTTTAGAGAGTATTCACTTACAAAAGATA
>JAHWFP010231761.1:1870-18567 GCA_023313725.1 Lithobius niger | reverse complement strand
TGTTAGGGAGTATCACTATATTAAACACTTGGGTGATAAGAACTACTATGCAGGCGACCACTGGACGATCATACTTGATTCGTGTTCATTCAACAATTCAAAATAGGTTTTGAACGATACCAATTGTTGACTATATTTTAACTATATTAACTATAAATTGACTATAAATTGTTTGTTTTTGCTTTACTCGTATTTTCTTTGAGATTGATCTATATATTTCACGACTCTTTGTATTCTGCTTTATCTCCCTTTTCATAAATTTGTTGCGTATATATATTTATCGATGCACTTTTTTAAATTTTATTTCAATGTTGTTTTGTTGTTGTTCTTCTGGCGCCTAACCTTCGATTCCGTGTGCGAAAGTGCTAGTTCAATTGTTTTTCTTTGTCTGCTGCTCTCAAACCACACGCGAGCATTAGCTCTTGTGGAATGAGTGTTTGCTTTTGTGGTAATTTTGTAATATGTGTTGGATGAATAAACGTACTATTACTATTACTCTTATTTTTCACCACGTGATCGAGAATTATCGGCTATAATACCATAAGTGCTTCTATGAAATCGATAATTCGTGTGTTTTAGCACGAAACTCCTTTCCAAATTTAATTTCTCTCGACTTTGTTGAAAAGGAGTTGAGTGCTAAAACGAACCAATTATAAATTTCATAGAAGCACGAGTGGAATTCGGTTTGAGAATTTTTGTTTTCTTTCCACAAAACGATTCTCGTTTTACAGTTTCGATTTCGATTTCCGATGTCATTTTAGATTAACGAAGTAATTTTGATTTATGGTGTTTAATTTTATGATGTATAATGTTTACCTTTTAAGTTTGGTTTACGATTTTTAGCTCTTATTTGGCGTAACGATACTATCCACCATCGCATTTCTTTAGGCAACCTGTAATTTCGTTCGCATCGACATTGGCGTTTCGTATTAGGCCTAACCTCATTTTTATGTTGCTGATGCGCCAAATAAACGTTATCTTATCCGAGAAGAATCCTCGTGTTTCCGTAAAAAACCGACGAATCACGACAATAATGTCATTGACTTAATACGGGCATAACTATTCCAGAATCCTGCCGCGAAAAAGCTTCTTGTTTCCGTAAAAACCCGACGATTAACGAAGCTGACGTCATTTCCCTAATAAGGGCATAAACAAACAGCATCCTCTAAGTGAGATGTACAGTCTACATCTGTGGTTTGTTTGTCAGCGCCCACTGAAAATAGTCTGTATAATTACTGAAGCAGAAGGTACACTGTGGAGTTATCAGAAATTTCTTTTTGCGCAACAAACAAGCCACGTGCCTCCTTAAAGCGGATTCCCATACTCGCGCTTACGCTTATGTCTACGCTTACGTAGGGTCGTTGTCATGGAAACCATGCCCTCCAGGCTTCGCGCGACGCGACGCTGAGACGCTGGTACGTAAACGTTCAGTTTTCGCAGAGAGCAAATTATTAATGAGCCGTGCGCTCAACCCCGCGTTGGCCACTCACAAAGAGGGATGCACGTGACGCTGTACCATCATGGCGCCTGGTCTTCTCTCGGCGATATGTGCCGATCACAGTGAATAATGTGTGTGTTCTTAAATTCAGGACACATTATCGAGTCACAAATAAGCTGACGTGATGCAAAATTATAACATTAGGCGATAACATAGGTTTAAAACTACGTGGACAAGAGTTAAACTTTAAGTTTCAGACATTTTAGCTGGCGATTGCCGGTCGATCGCTTGCCAACGGCATTGCTCGACCGCTGGATACGCATTTGTTTACCCGGTTCGGCCGCTAATTTGTCTCTCATTCCGCGATTGTTTATTTCTTTGAAGACGGTTGCTTGCCAGCTCTTTGTTTAAATGCACAACAGCCTTTTTTGATTACAATAATCAAAATGCTCCATTTTAGTTATTGCGTGGGCTCGTTTGTTGCGGACCAACGCTGAATCAAGGATCAACGCTGAAGTGGGAATGACTGCCTACGCACAGTACGTAAACATAAACATAAGCATAAACGTATACACTCATGTGGGTAGAGGCCTTTAATTATTGAATGTAAAGTTGGTGCGTCCACGTCCACCAGGAACAAGCGGTCAAGGTTACCGACATCACTGTCATTGGATGGCGCCCATCTAGCGGTTTAAAATCTGTGTTTGAAAATGGTCGATCTATAGAAAAAAGCTCCCGTGATGTCGTTAGGCTTAACTTTAACGCTTGCTCTCTGGTGCACGTGGACGCACCAACTTTACACTCAATAATTAAGGAGCCGCGTGGCTTGTTTATTTCATAAAAATAAATTTATTTGTGTGTTCCATTGCTTGTTGAAAGTAGGGGCTAGACAGAACTAGATATAGCAGTAAATGACTATAGATGTTGCAGCCTATCACTTGGTGGCAATCCCCCCTTTAACATAAACTAACAGAGCCGTCGCAAACCGCATAGGAAAAAAAAACATTACTTGGCTTATTGTACCTAGGTTGGTCAACTTTCTCGGTAACTGCAGATTGCTTAGTAAATGTTCCCTAATGTGAAATGTAGGCCTAGTCGCACAAATAATACAGATCAAATTACAAGTTAGTAAAATATCAACATACTACTGACTATACTCCCGAGCGAGTCTGTGTCTAGGTGATGGGGGAGGATAGTTCAGATATTAAGTTACTCAATCCCTTATCCAACTATTTTTAATACCGTAAATCGTCTATAAACAGTCCTGGCAAAGCTACGGCACACCCCCTAAAAATTCTTAAGGTCAGAAACCGTGAAATTACCTAGTTACAGCTCTCTCCCCCCCCCCCCTGCCTGTAAAATGCTTTAAAGTTAGAAAACGTGAAATTACCTAGTTACTATACATATAGGCTCTAACTAGGTAATTTCACGATTTCTGACCTTAAAGCATTTAAGATCATAATTTTTTCAGCTAGAAACTAACTAAAAGGTTCATTCTTCGAGGACATCAATGTTTTGCCTCCTTAAATCGTGGTTTCTCCTGCGCCAAAATTAGCTGAAAGCTTTGTATAAGTTATTACTTAATTTTACACTTTATGAATTGCCCTTGTTTACCAGTAACGTATAGTTGTTTATTTATTCATTTATTTATTTATATTTGTATAGTTATATTTATTTATTATTTATTTAGTTTTATTGGGAATATTTAATTGTTTGTGTATTTGTTTATTTGGTTGTCTGTGGGGTTGGCAAGGTTGACCTTGTTGCACCAGAAGTGAAGAGAATATTGATGTGTGCGAGATGCTTGGCTACTGGAAAGGGTGCTCTGCATGGCTTGTAATTGCTTAGCAACAGTGGGAGGAGCCAGGTTTGAATGTGGTGGCAGTTGGGAATGCTCAGTAAGACTGAGCGAAAGCTCCTGTTTTAATCTATTTTTATACTGTGATTAGGTTGAGTTTTGTGGTAGACTGAAAGCTTCATACATAAAGCAAACTTAATAAACTAGTAGACTAATAAACTTAAATTCCTGAACA
The DNA here is from genome assembly GCA_023313725.1 of Lithobius niger. Taxonomy (NCBI): domain Eukaryota; kingdom Metazoa; phylum Arthropoda; class Chilopoda; order Lithobiomorpha; family Lithobiidae; genus Lithobius; species Lithobius niger. The sequence goes on along the minus strand of JAHWFP010231761.1, from coordinate 15,096 downwards.
AATACCAATAAAATCATTGTGTCAATGCTAGACCGAACCCAGATCACGTGTATGCGTGAATAATCGCATAAACGCCGAATTTTTCCACAATGGAGTTTAGCCTAAACACTCTCCCTGGACAGAAGTACGATTCGAAAAATGAATTATGGCTTTGTTACGGTCCACCTACTTTGTTTTATGTAATTAATTTTAATAGCCCATGAGCGTTTAATGCGCGATTTACGGTATTTACTGCTTATATCATTTCGTTACCTCGTTCTATTTTTTTTTTTTTTTTTAGCTGTTCAACTGTTTTGCTTTCATTTGCAGCTGGGGGTATTAAATGTTTTCAATGCACCAACTGCCCTAACGCAGACCAGCTGGATGCCGCCAAAGAATGCACAAGGGCCAACGTGGGAGAGAGCACACAAAGACTCTACAGAAAAATATTTCCCGGAACTGCGGGAAGGAAGATGGCTGCCAAAATTAAGGAGGCGATTGATGCTCTTGGAACAACAGCGAGCAGTTGCTTCAAGATGTCGTTTAGAGGTAATGAGATAAGACAGACCAGCTCAGTACCTGGAATGGGTTGCAGGAGAAAATTAGGCTTGAACCACTTTGCGTTCCATCCGCCAACTCAGCAAGCTAACCTGGCGGGTCCGGTTCGAAATCCCGACAGTCGAAATGCCGACACCAAAATCCCGACAGGTCAAAATCCCGACGGTTCAAAATCCCGACGGATCAAAATCCCGACATTTCAAAATCCCAACGGATCAAAATACCGACAGTCAAAATCTCGACTGGTCAAGATCCCGACAGGTCGTAAAACATAAAAAAAAAACTCTTTTTCATTTGTTGAAACATTTGTTTAAAATTTATTTTACTTTTAGTGAAAAATGCTTTGGCTAATAAAAAAAAAACACAACTAATAGATCTAAAAAAAATTTTTTTTTACATTATTGGCTAAACATGCTAATAAGAAGGTAAAAATACGCACTGGCTAAAATACACACGTCAAAAAAATTACAGCGCAATGTTATGAGCCAGACCGTGAAGAAACTCGGATGTTGTTCGATTATGCCTGTCATCGACTACTGTTGCTATGCGTTTTTCACGCTCTTTCAGCCACGCACGTTCAGCTTTGGGTTGCTTTTTTGAGATGGCACTTGTAAACAGACTTGTGCTTCTGGCTCCTATTTAGCAAATTCAGTTTAACTGATTCAGTTTATAGTATATTACTACTGTTAACTTTGCCGGTCACGAGTCTTGGTATTTAAACTCTGGCCTAACTAAATTTATTTTTAAAAAAAAGTAATACATTAAAATAATATAACACACTCAATTTCCTCAATCCTGTTTTTTGAATGTAGGATTTTTTTTAGCCGTCGGGATTATGACTTGTCGGGATTTAGACTGTCGGGATTTTTACCTGTCGGGATTTTGACTGTCGGGATTTTGATCCGTCGGGATTTTGACCTGTCGGGATTTTGGTGTCGGGATTTTGATTGTCGGGATTTCGACTGTCGGGATTTCGACCGGACCCCAACCTGGCGATGTGATTCGCTACCAGCTGACCAACTGACTTTTGATTTTTTTTTCTGCTAACTGCACCAACCAGTTGAATATGATATATACTAGGGCGTCATCAGTTCCACTGCCGAAAAAATGGAAGGAAGCGATTTTATTCAAACGTCAAAATCGGTCGACGAAAAGTGAAAATATCTTCAATTTGGTTTATTACCGTTCTATCTTGACTTTATACACCGATCTCGATTTCTAGCGATATAGCAAATGTCGGTAATGAAATTACGTGGGGCACTGTACAACGCGTCGCTTCGCATCTCGTTACTGTTTTGATTTTGGCTCTTGCTATTGGTTCATTTTGTTACCCTCATGGTTCCTCAACCCCATGTCCGATTCCGGATTTTTCTTTTGATAAACCTTGTCTGGACTCCCGCGCTACTGCATGCAAAGTTTGGTTTGGATCGTCATTGCTGTTTTCGCGTGATGCGCGGTCTAAAATTAAATTGGAGTGTCTTCATAGCGGAGCTACGCTGGGCCTTCGACCTTGCTTCGCTCCAAATAATATTTTTTTCAGCCAACTGTCGAGTAATTATTGGAATCGAGTTTTGATTTTGTGCTATCTAAGAAGCAGAACATCGACGTGCAATTTTCTGCTACGTGAGCAATTCGATCTCAAGGATTAATATTCAGCCTGTTACCCACCAAAATACGGAAATCAATTTCCCTAAGTTTTCCAGGTTTTCCAGAGTAGGTGAAGTCATTTTCCAAGCTATTAATCGTAATTTCAGGAAAGATTTTTTTTCACACATCTTGCCAGTTTTGTGTTAAAAAGGCTGAAAATTTTAGATGGGAAATACATTGTTTAAAATCCTAATTTTTTTTCCTGAGTTTTCCAGATTTTTGTAACAAAAAATAATCAGAGATTTCCCCTTGAGTTTCAAACGTAGTTTAAATTCCCGGAGTTTTCCAGGTTTTCCAGGTTGGTGGGAACCCCGTGCTAAGCAAGTGAACATCAAATTTTAATTTTCCACCAGCTGAACAATTATTGAACCTCGAGGTTTAGTTTTTTTTTTTCTGCCAAGTGAGCAACTAAACTAACCCTCTATTTTTTAAATTTTCAGCCTGCTGAGCAATTCAATATTATTTATTCTATCTCATTATTTGTTCCTTTAAATACCCATAAACTAAAATAAATTTAAAAAAAAATTAAATATACGTTGCAGAGAGTATTTTACGCATTTTAACAAAGCGGACTGCTTTTAAACAATATTCTACCATTAACAGAGCAAGTGAATCGTGAGTTTGATTTTCTGCTAGCAAAGCATTTGAACTTCGAGATTTGAGATTTACTGAAATCCTGGACCATAAATTTTTGCTGAGTTAATATTTACTCCGGCCCAATTACCATATTTCAGAAATTTATTTTATACTCTTCTTTTCATAAATCGTAACCAGTCCTTCTGTTGTTTTCGTTTTTCAGAAACCACGATCCGAGGTTGTGCTCCCCGAAGTGTAAACGAGTGTGAAAAAGATGAAGACTTTCGTGTCTGCTTCTGCGACGAAGACAGCTGCAATAGGGCTCCTAGAACCCTGATACCAAGTGTGGCTGCTTGTTGTATTTCAGTGTTTGTTGCGTTGTTGTACGCCCGAATGACACGTACTTACCATTAGGCTATTTCTCCATTGCACTTTTCAAGGAAAATTAAGTTATTCGGAGATAAATGATAATTCTTGCTGGAGTGTACACATATTTATAAAAATTACGTTGAGACGAGACTTGGCCTAATTCCCGTCTGAATTAGGATCGCTTAGGTAGAAAATTTTTCGAATTGCTGAAATTACTTTTTGGACGAAGATGGATAAATCATATCAAAAACCAAAACTGGTAAAAGGGGCCGCAAAGTTCCGAATGGTTCGGCCCTTCAAAGGAGTGATATCAACACACCAAAGCATTCGCCAAGTTAATCGCACCGCTTAATAGTTCGAAGGTTAAATGAAAACTAATTTCGGTAGCAATGTTCAAGTTTTCATTTAACGTCCAAAGTATTATTCGGCGCGATTAAGGTGGTGAATGTTTTGGTGTGTTGATATCACTCCTTTGAAGGGCCGAACCATTCGGAACTTGGCGGCCCCTTTTACCAGTTTTGGTTTTTGATGTGATATCATTCCTTTTTTTTTTAATTGTATATTAAACTCAACTCCACTACCGTGCAGATGGGTAATACAGTGGCATGTCAATTAAAATTGTTGTAATTTGTTTTATTTCGTTAGTTTTGGTGTGTTGATATTACTCCTTTGAAGGGCTGAACCACTCTCAACTTGGTGGCCTCTTCACCTGTTTTTGCCTTTGTTTATTTTGCTTTGTTTTTAGAGAAGATTTATTTTTCGTGAATTGGACGTGAATACAACTTCTTTGGTAACGTTGTTTAGATTCATCGTGTTACACTAGTGTGTGTCTAGGCACGCACGTCAGTATACCAGTTGTCATTGTCCGAACTTTGGCTGTCCAATGAGAGACGATACCGACAATACTAACAATGGTTATGACAATATTTTCATACTTACGCGCCATCCCACACCATCCTCGTTACACCCCTAGGCTCCAAACCATATCGTACTCTAGCCATTCGTCCAATTTCATAGCTAGAAGCCTTCCCGTTATCTCGGTATCGATGAATAATCACCCTATGGAAATTAACATGGGGATGAGCGAAGTAGAATTAGCTAGCTAGTTACACATTTTCAACGATATTGAGGGTCAGATTTTGCCTTGAGAGCAGCTGAGCTGGCATTCCTACACGAGTTAATTTTTGTCAGGTGGGTCATTGCTCTTGATTTCAACACAATTTAAGCTTTTGTACCGCATTATTATTTTTTCTCAAGTACCTGAAATGTGCCCAACTATGCTTCAAGATAGAAGACACTGACGCTATGGCGCCGCGCTACAATGGTTTACAACCTCGACAATTAAATTTATGTGATGTTTGTTGTGATGATTGTTACCTAACTTGGCGCGACACACTAGCGTGTGTCTAGATCAGTAACCTGCATGTTATGAAGAAATATCCGCTCTTTTTCAACGACTGACAAAAACATATCTAAAATCCAAAGTTAAATAGTGGAAAACGCAAAGGAACCATACACATCTACAATTCAACATACACATCGCTGACAAATATATGAAGGAGATATTTATCATCGTTGTATGGAAAACGTAAACATAAAACATAAACATGTATGAAACATACAACGATTAAATGATAACTGACTAATTCAATCTGTGCGGTTTTTTAAAGATTTTTTTGTCAGCGTGCTTTAGCTGGTGAGGGGTGTGGGAGAGATAGGAGGTTTTTCTAAACTAGAGGAAAGTGAAAAAAACTGTTTCTTAACTCGAGGCGACTGATCCAAACTCCTCCCACTTGACGTATAAGCGTGACGTCATGGAGCTGATATGTTGTTGAGCCAAGTGAGGCAGGTTTTTTTGTCGCTCACTTGCTAATCCAACATGGCTGCCAACGCCGGAATTAGATGAAATAGTTGTGTTAGGGAAGTGAAATATTGAAAATGTCAGTATTTAGAAACAAAATCCAATGAAATATAGATCAATAAACATCTGTATGTTGTCACTAACATTTCTCTCGCTGAAAATATACGTGGCAGCGATTATTGCTAATTTTTCTACTCTTGAGAACGATGAGTAAGACAGCACCGTTTCTAAACTGATTGCTGAGTGAGACATCGCCGTTTCTAAACTGATAAGTTTTGATGACGTTCTGGGACGTGGCTTAGAGGAATCCGTCTCACTCTTCCCTCTAATTTAGAAATACACCCATACTGATTTCGAATACTCACAGCAGGACTTTTTTTCTTATCTCACCCTCCTACACTGTCCCTAGAAATATTTTAAAAGGAATGTCTGTATTCCACCTAAGTTTTTTTTTTTATTAATCATTTATTTATTTATTTATTTTCTTCACTGCTTTCATGGCAGCTGGCCACCTCGTATTTCCTTCCCGTATGCAACATTCCCTTCCCGAATTTTTCTCTTCAGTCACTGGGAAATTTGTTAGGAAAATCTTTTTTATAGTTTTGTAAGTTGTTGAACTTCAACTATTCGCAAGCAAACAAATGCTACATAACCTGGCTCAGATTTAAACCTCACTGAAGCTAAATAAATAAAGAAAATCACAAGGTAAAGGGTAAACGAAGCAAGCAGTCTGCATTAAAGACTGTCCTTGTGAGGACACACAATACACTAGTCCAAGAAAGAAAGAAAAGACAACTGCCCCGACTGGGACTCGAACCCAGGACTTCCCATTTACTAGTCGGGCGCTCTAACCACTGCGCTACCGAGGCGGGTTCTGGTTACAGGCTCCAGCCGAGTTCAATCTTTCTCAGTGGTGACCTATTATTTCTAGTGTGGAGGCCAAGAAGCAATGTTGATTTCCCTCTTTGTGTGTATGTTTGTGATCTCTAGGTCACCACTGTGAAAGATTGAACAGCTACTTAGCTCGGCTGGAGCCTGTAGCCAGTACCCGCCTCGGTAGCGCAGTGGTTAGAGCGCTACCATTTAGACCTTCGTTTAAAGCGCCACAATAAAAAAAAAGACCTACTCTGCCATACTAACACAGCCAAATGAATATGTGTGCGTGTTAAATGGTGCCTATGTACGTTTCCTTTTTTTTTAGGCCGTGTCAGTATAGCTGAGCGGTAGGGCTTCGGCCCGTGTAGTGGATTCATTTCCCAACTTGAGAGTTTGAGAGTTTGTTTGGGCTGGTTCTTGTGACCTTTGGAGTTGTCGTTCCGAGTGGGAGTGGTAGAAATCGATGGTTTGTTCCAATCTTCGGAAGTTGACCGAGGGTTTGGTTGTTTGTTGGTCTTGTATGGACGAAAGGACGACTTGTCTTAACGAAAGGCTCTGGGCTTGCGTGAAATGTCCAGGTGGGGCACAAGGGTAGGGATCAAGCCACGGAAGAGAGTGTCAGACTCATGTATGGGCTGGTTTCGCAGTCAGTGTTTCGTTGATTCGTTTAGATTGTTTGCCGATTTGAGGGCTGATTCTCTTAAGATCAGGGTGTTGTCTAACAAAGCCCGTGCTGCCCAATTCAAGGAGTGGTAGGTGGCAAAGCTTGCCTTTTGAAACACCTGGGAATTGAGAGACGACAGGTTGCAATTTTCTTCGGAACTGGCGTCAGCCGAAAGCTTCTCGCATAATGCGTTGACAGCTGTATTAAGCACGTCGGCTTGGGAGGCGGCCCGTAGGCTCAAGCGTAAACATTTGTCGTTGTCAAAGATGACGAAAGAGGGGACCTAGATTCGTTCGGGATCATGAAAGCGGTTCCAAAATCTAGTTTGACTTCGCTGCAGAGGAACTCACATACCCGGTAGGTGTCGAAGTTCTTTGTGTTGGTGGCACCATCGCCAAAGGGGCAGAAGAAGCTTGATTCGTGACCGGATCTGGGTGCAGGGGGTTCCGTGTCCAGTTGTAAGGGTTCACCTTTGCCTAGTAGGGAACCGCCATTGCGGAGAAGGCAGGTCAGCAAGGTTATCGATTGGCCTAGAAGGCTGCGGGGCTTGACGTCTTTGCGTCTTGAGGCCTCTATTAATGACGGGAGCGTCAGCGGATTGGGATGGCTTGTATAGAAGCAATCCGCAACAGGCTCTTCTACTGGTTTGAGCAGTGACGCAAGAGGGATTGTTGGGTCATCAGTGTTGTCGTCCGGAAAGTGAATGTGCTTGGCAGCCGGTGGGGGCACTGGTGCCGGGTCTTGCGGCCTGACGATAGGTGGCGCGGTGGTTCTGGCCGAAAGGGATGATGGTTTTCGTTTCTTTGCGGTGAACGAAAGGATGAGAGAGTGTCGCTTGCGGCTGTCGTGGCTCACGGTAGACGTGACCCATTTTTGAGCGTCGGCCCGGCGTGTAGACAAAGAGCAAGATGGGGGAGGCATAGGAGTTGATCTTGCGTATTGACGAAAGACAGAGTCGACTAGAATGTGGGCCTCACTGCAGGTGACGCTGTGGTCTCTGCGAGAAGACTTGGAAAGAAAGGTGGAGAGGGGCATTTGAGACAGGCGGCTGGTACTGCGCGGCTGAAGCTTGACGGTACTTGCGTTTCGCTTCACAGAAGAGTTATTTGGCTTGGCGGAGGTCCTCTTCCAAGGCCGAAAGGTTGGGAGGAGGCGGAGTGCATTTGCCGTCTTGAAGCGGTGAATCATTTTCGTCGTTGGCGACATAGGCGTCCCGGTCAAGGCGCTGCGCGTCTCGACTGTAAAGTTGCCATCTCTTGCTTGCTGACTTGACCGTAATTACCTAATGACTATAATTAGGGCTAATTACGTCGTTCTATTCGATCGCTTCAAGATACATTTGCCAAGTGTGGTAGGCGGGCCTTTAGCTACAATTTCCACGTGCGAGACACGTGCGTTCCTTTTACCGAAACTGTTTCCATATTTTGTAGCGAGAACTAGCCCTTATATTGAAGATGGTTTGGCGCGAAGAGGAGGTCTTTCCCAACAAGAACGCAACAAGGACAGAACTCTATGCACGAACTGTCTTGTTGGACAATTTCTCGATTCATGTGCGGATTGTTAAATGTTTATTTTTGTAAATTGCGTTATGTCTAAGGAAGAAGTAAAGAAGTTTGAATTTAACAAGCCTGCAGTGAACCCTTGAAATTACATTGGTGGCAGCGGTGTAGCCGTACTTTCACGTCGAGGAAGCAGCTGAAGTTAATGTCGATTTGTTCGAGTTTCAACGGTCAGGGTGCTGTCTTTGTGTCTGCATTGGCAGTGGTGGAGCAAATTGCGTCTGCATCAAGTGTAAAGTAAATACATTGGTGACAGCGGTCAAGCTGGGCTTACACGTCGAAGAAACCAGCAGTTTTGGCTTACATCCGGACTTTCACGTTAAAGGGACACAGCTGCATCGAAAGTCGGCGGTCAAGTCAACTTAGATGGTAGTGGTGAGCTTCTCCAACTCAGTGGGTTCACTTTCCATGGCAGAATTTCGACTTTGGCGGCAACCAGCGTGGGAGGAAGATTAAAGGGGCTTCCTGTTGTTCAAGAAAGACGAGTCAAGAGACGGAAAAGCTGAGCTGGCAGACAAGATTGCGACTGGACGAGGGACGGAGAACATTCCTATCAGCGAAAGTGGGCGGTAATGCTGCACTTCGTCGTGTGAGAAGGAAAATTTCGGCGAATTCCGGTAATGGAAGAAGCGAAATAGGGTTTGAAGTCATCGTCAGTGCAAGCCTGGGTTCGTCAGTTTGGATGTAGAAGTCGTCTTGGCAGCGTCTCCACAACGCGGCAACAGGTGAGCTGTGGCAAACTTTTTTTACACCTTGGTATTAGGGCGTTTGGGGAAAAAATTGTTGTTTAAAGCTTGCGGGAACTGTTGTGCGTGTTGGTGCTATTTTTTTTTTGATTGTTGGTTGCTTAGGTAATTAAGTAGTTTTACAATGGAGTTGCTTAGTGATAAAACTGTGGTTGATTTGAAAGCTGTGTGCGAGGAATTAGGGTTGCATGCGCCTAAGCGAAAAAGTGAAATTCTGGCTATGTTTAAAGGTGGGTTGGAGGGAGGAACTTTGTTGGCTGATGATCTCGCAGAAGCAGTTAAAACTGTAGAGGAGGCTAAAAGGGTAATAAATGAAGAAAAGGAGAGGGAGATACAAGAAAAACAGGAACTAAAGGAAAGGGAAAGGCAGGAAAAGCAAGATGAAAAGGAAAGGCGAATTTTAGAGGCTGAATTAGAGAAGGAAAGGTTAAGTGTAAGAAAGGAAGAATTAAAAAGGGAGGAGGCTTTAAGAGAGAGGGAGGACGAAATTGAAAGAGAAAAATTTGCAAGGGAGGCAGAGCTAGAACGAGAGAGGTGGGAACGGGAAGATAGATTAACGAGGGAGAAACAGGAGCATGAGCTGCGTATAAATGAAAATGCTAGGCAGCATAATGATGAAATGCAGGAAAGAGAGTTGTCCTTTAAGCAAGAACTATTAAAGGTAAAAACAGAGTCTGTACAACAAGAAAAACGTTATGACATGTCGAAGTTGTGCCAACCCTTCAGGGAGAAGGAAGACAACATATTAGTTTTCTTGTCTGGTTTTACTAGGATTTGTGATAGGATGGGCTTTAACAAAGAAGAGTGGCCTTTCAGATTGTTATCTTTGTTAACAGGGAAAGCGCGGGAAACACTCATGCGTCTTTCTGATGATGACTTTGCAAAGTTTGATCTGTGTGTGAAAGCTCTTAAAGTAAGATTTAATGTTACAGAGCAGTGTTTACATAACCAGTTTAGGTCAGCAAAAAAAACTGATAAACAAACGTACTTAGATTTTGCTCACACGTTGACAACACTGGGTACTGAATGGGTTAAGGAACTTGATTGTGGGGATTCTTTCCAAAAATTGTTCCAGCAGGTATTAACAGAGGACTTTTTGAATAAGGTACCAAGTCCGATAAGAGTATGGCTTATTGATAAGGGTAAACAAGAGTCTATTTTGAACTTAGCTTCGCTTGCAGACGATTACTGCGCTAATCGCCAAGAAGCAGTTCTAAGACCGGGGAGTGGTTCTGACAATGGAAAAGGCGGACCACAGGGCGGAAATAATTACCGTGGAGGAGGTAACAATGGTAATGGTTATGACAGGTATCGGAATGGTAATGGTTATCAAGGTAGTCAAGGTAACAGAAACAATGGAGGCAACCAAGGGAATGGTACTAGTAACTATGGGAACAGTAACAATGGTAATGGTAACAATAGCAATAGTACTAGAAATGGTTCAGGTAATAATGGTACGAGCAATGGTACTACAGCTTCGGCTTACAATGCGCAAGCAAGGCCGCAAGCTAACGACAATAATCAGTCTGGTAGGAGAGCGCCTTTAAAGGCGGACGAGCCACGTAAGTGCTACATTTGTAGCTCGAGCTCGCATTTGAAAAGGGATTGTCCCAACAATGGTACCAAAGCCTCAGTGGGAAGTGTGTGTACTCAATTGCCTAGTGTAGACAGTGGAAAGGAGGTTAGCTCTTTTAAAGGTAAAAGTGGTACACAGTCGGTGGAAAGCCAGTTATGTAAGAAATGTACAATTAATGGAAAACCTGGTAGGTATTTGCTGGTTACAGGTGCATTTATGGATGTGGTTTCAAGTAAAATAGTAGAGCCTAGTTCGTTCACAGGGAAACGAGTTGTTTTGTCGTCAGTTGTAAGTAAAAATGTAACAGACTTTCCGGTGGCAAAGGTAAAATTGGCAACGGAAGATGGCTACATTATGCTGGAATGCGGCGTGTCGCCATTTTTCAAGGACGAAACGTACGACTTTCTGCTTAGCCAAAAGTCTTACGAAAAGCTACAGAAAATTGAAACAAAGGTAAACAAAACACGGACTGCGATAGCTAGGTCGAAGACGTGTATCAATGGACAGAAAAGTAACGAAAAGCAGGCTGCAGATCAGTTTATTGATGGTGATGTATTGGAGGGTCTTTTTAAAGTTGAAGGTGAGGAAACGGGGGAAAGTGTTAGAAATGTTGCAAGTGAAAATAAGGTAATTGCTGAAATTAGTGTCAAGGTCGAAGATAATGGGCTTCCACAAAATGATACAGTTGTCCAGTCACAACACGTTTTAGTCAATAAACAAGCTAGTGTTGTGGCAGACTCTGTAAGGAGTACGGAAATTAGTAAAAAGGTTGTAAGGAATGGTAATGTAGGTTTGTTGACAGCAGGAATTCAAGACTTGTTAGCTGTTAAGGCTGAAGTTTTAAAGCAAGGGCAGGTGCTTGATCCTGGGTTGGAGGGATGTCGAGTGGCAGCTGACATTGAAGGTACATCTTTTTTTTGGAAGGATGATGACTTACGTAGGAAATGGGCGGCAGCAAATGGCACCAAATTGGGTGATCAGGTAGGGGTACCTAAAATGCTTACGGAGCAACTGGTAAGGATGGCACATGCTAATGCCTATTTTGGGCACATGGCCACGGAAACGAACATTGCCAGGTTGCAAGAAGTATTGCATGGGCCAAGAATGTGTGCACAATGTAAGAATTGGATAGAGTGGTGTGAAATCTGTAAGAAATATAGAAAAGGTGTGAGGAAGGGAGAGGACGAAATGAATTTAGTTCCGGTTGTGGCAGAGCCTTTCATTAAGGTGGAAGTAGATTTCGTAAAGCCTTTCAAAGTGACGTCTGACGGAAATACGCATGTCTTAAAGGTTCGAGATAGGGCGACCAGGTATCCTGAAGCAGTGGCTGTCAGGGAGGCTAACTCACACTCGGTCGTAAATGAAAGCTTAGCGATTGGCTCAAAGATTGGGTTCTCTGTGGAACTCCAATTGAATCTTGGGAAACCGTTGGTTCCTGAACGGTCAGCTTGTTTCTTGAAGGAGTGTGAAATAGGCCTTGTAAAGAGTAAGCCTTATCATTCGCAGTCTCAGGCTGTAGAAAGGTTGAACAGAACGAGGGAAGACTGGAGCAGGCCTTTGGATTTGGAGTATCCTGACAAAGGGAATGATGTTTTAGCACCAACTAGGTTTGCAAGTACGTCTACTTCTTGTGAGACGGCAAACTTCACTCCTGCGGAATTAGTATACGGAGGTAAGGTGAGGTTAAAGAGGGAAATCGCAGATGAAAAGAAGGAAAGATGGAAAGATGAGTTTGCACAAGTTACTACTAGTAATGAGGTTGGAGTCAATGTCATGGTAGTGGAAGGACAGAATGGAGTGAAAGGTAAAGAGTTATACGGGCGATCTCAGGTGTGGGATTCAGGAGGGAAACCTGGGAATGTCACGAGCAGACAAGTAAACGAGGAAGCTATTGGTGGCTCTCTGTCTGCAAGGGTAAAGCAAATGTGTAGGTGCCTAGTTGTAGTGGAAGTGGAAGCAAAATCTGCTTTACTGGTTGTAAACACGAAGAAAAAAGTCAAGTCTAGGTTAGGATTGACTGGTGATGGCTTGCACATGTTAAACAACTATGCAAAGTTGGTATTGCCTTTAGCTGTCAGTGTGAACAAAGGGGCACCGGACGAAGTGGGAGGGGTCAGCAGTTGCGGGAAAGCTTTTCTCAAGCTGCAGTGTGTGCTTGCTTCTCCCAAAGTGTTGTTGAATTCGGTTTCTGACGAAGTTTTCTTGTTGTTGTTAACATGCGAGGTTTACAGTGTTATTGTTAGCATTGTTTGGATATGTGTTGCATGTTTACTTTTTTGCTGGGGAAAGGGGGACAAACGCCCTAATGCTGAGTGTAGGGGGGTTTGCCATGGCAAAAATGTGTTTTCTCCAGTGGTGAACAGTACTTTTGAGTTGGATCCAGGGAGGTGGATTGTTGTGTGTGGTATTTTGTGGTATGGTGTATTTAGGGTGGCAAGAGAAGTGATGGAGCGAAAAGAAAGTTTTTTTGAAGGCTTTCTTGTGGTGTGTTGTAAGCATAAGTGGATGGATTGCTCGTTAAAGAGAGAGTTTCCTGAGTGCTGCAGAGTGTAAAATTGGTGTGTCGTATTTGGTGTGTCAGTGGGGCCGTTTGGTATTGTGATGGTCCTGTTGCCGTGTTGTGGATGTGGAGTGGTGTTGTGGAGTGCAGTGGTGTGTAGCAATGTGCAGAAGAGTGCGGCGGTGTGCAGCAGTGTGCAGAGGTGGAAGTGTGCATAATGTGTTGTGCAGTGTTAGTGTGGTGTGCAGTGCAGCCAAAGTGCGGTGATGTGTTTGTGCTCAGAGGGTTGGAGATTGTTCTTTGCCTTCTGTACAG
>JAHWFP010231760.1:0-65509 GCA_023313725.1 Lithobius niger | reverse complement strand
TCGTTGGAAAATCGAAACCACGCACGCCAATTCTCAAACCAAAGACTACATTTAAGAATGGATTGAATTGCGTGGTTTTTTTAAGTTTTAAACACAAAACCGAAACAATTCTGTGCTGTATGAGTACTAGGAAATTAACTCACCGGGCCCCAGCAATAAGTAGCATTAATGCCGAAGTGCTAAATCCATTCCTTGCCACAGAAACAAAACGATAGACAAAACACACATGAAACAAATACCACGTAAGCAATCCGTGTATTTCGTTATAACAAAACAGTCTAGCCACTAATTTCATTATAAGTAGATACACCAACGGCCAACGAGGAATTCTGACTAACAATGCATTCAGAGAAGGCAATAAGAGCGATATTGCGTTTCGTTCTGCAAAATTAGTCAGTGTTAATGGGAGAGGGGCAAAAAGAAAGCTGTTGAAGTAACCGGTAAGCTCTCGTAGTAACCAGGGAGTAAAGTGACTCGAGAAGTATGAATGCGATTTGCTCATCAATTCTAAATTCCGGCCGGCAACAGGTTGTCATCACGAAGCCAGCAGAATAGTAAGTGCAATCAACCAATAATCGCAGATAAATGGTGCACATTTTACTATTTACATGGTGATTTGCATTACATGGTCTTGTCGAGTCAATGATAACGAGCAGCAGTAAATGGTTTGGTTATGCAAGCTAATGTTAATCGCATCATAGGTCAAGAGTATTTACACACCAGTACTTACCGATTGCAGAGTCAGCTTGAAAATGGCTCAATGTACTACAAGCTGATGTCGATAGCGGAAAAACGGGACATCCTTTGACGTCAATCAGCGATATTGCAGGCACACATCACGCAGGAAGCACGACAATGCAACGGACCATTCTAGGAAAAACCCAACTTTGTCTGTTAGCAAGTTTATTCCACACTTCATTTAACTTTTGCACCATAAATTCTTTTCCGCATTGTGTCGCATGCAATCTCGAAAACTGACTGCAGTACAACCGGCCCGGTAAAAAATTAAATTTTTTTCCCCATTCACGAGCACAGCCCCTTGTAGGTATTGTCAGGAACAAATGAACAAGCCCACTCTGTGGGCGAGGGGTGGGCCCTTCTTTGGAATAAAAGTCTCCCACAGTGCCTGCATGCACACGCGTTTGCCCGCGCATGCCAGACTGTTGTAGGTTGCTACCTGGTGGTATTCGTAGGAACTATAATTAAAACGCTTCCTTTCGCTTCTTTCTGGGCACGAGTTTCAGTTTCGGGTTTGGTTTCGTTTACCGCGGACCTGCGCGTGATGATAATGATGACCACGTTCAAATTGCCGTCATATTTGATTTGAAAACGTCCGATCCCCACACTGACAACGCATAAACATACTATTGTTGGAAGAAACATGTTGCCCGTTTACAGTAAATGACTCAACTTCGTGGTGCCTGGATAATGTCCGATGCTTTAACCTGCTTAAACAATCACGAAACAATTGTAAGGAATTAATTAATGGCCTAATTAGTATTTATAACAGAAACAATGCAACTAATTAATTAGATAAATATTTGCATAATATCATACATTTATTAAATGCATGAGCCGGATATTTATTCGAATAGATCAAATAGACTCCAGATAAGTAAATATACTTAGGAGTCCTTCAAAGACGACCGAGAGGCGGCAAGATCATGGTAACCAGACCAGTGTAATTACACCTTTTGTTAGAGTTTAAAGGATGGCATTACCAGTTGATAATATTTACGACATTTCGTAGAACCTAAATTACTTTCTAGAAGCAGATTTAATTATGATAAGATTGTCGCTCATGATTGATCACTTCGAAGAATAACTATAAAACACTCCCACACGGGATAGTTAATTATATCAGCAGATAGCTTCAAAGCGCCGACTACGGGGAACATTCAAAATCCCAAACGCAACAATAGAATGACTGACGTGCATAGAGGTCCCATTTGGTGATAAGGGCCCAAGCTGTCAGAATGTTACTATATTTAGCATTTCAATAATAAATCAATACTACAATGGATCGATCATGGCCGATAACGCTACGGTATATAAACCGAACCTCGGAATGCGTGATATCAGTCGATCATCAGCCGCTCAACAGTTGTTTAACTAGTTCACGCCAGTCGTATTCTTGGTGTCCCGATTCGGAAAGCACGCCAGGCCAACCGCCGTGCCACATCTTGGACAGAGCTTCACCGCTGAGCTAGGGCCGAGTGCCGATAGCTTCGCTTACGCTTCTAATAAGAGCTAAGTATTTCAATACGATAGCAATAGCTATGATTGTTTAAGATTAACTAGTAACAATACTACGCTACTAAATTAACCCGAGATTACTTAATTATTTAAGAGAATTTAATAATGATTTAGTTTCCGCTCGACTTAATCAGTAATGCCATTCGTTTGACTCATTGCCGAATAACTGTAACCGATACATTTAATCATAACAACCTGTCACTGATTTAATTGACCATATTGTGGGGTCAATATTGTGTACACCAGAGTGTTGATTAAAGGCCCAGTATTAGACGAATGATTGCTTATTATTTAGCCTACTTATTTAGTGCATAATTAGTGTTTTATACAATTGATTGCCCTTATGCTATCCTGATAATAATGTTTGTTCTGGTCAATTGGTCACTGGAATAGAACATTACAATGGTATCATAAGTGTGATTCAATCTCCCTTAAATCCCTGGAAAAGAAAACGAAAAAAGAAAAATAATATTAATTTTAAGAGCATTCAGTTGTATTTTATAGAAATAATGCCAATTTTTCATTTTGCAGTCTTTAAAAAACTGAAATTTAGCGTAACAATTCGAGTAAGAATTTTCTGATAGTCAACAACGATAGTTGGTTTGTTTGTAAACAGGATTTTAACACTTAAAAGTACGGCCTATTTGCGAAAAGTAGCACTGGTTAAGCTTTGTTGAAAATAACATTGTTGATTTTGCTAACATTTTGCGATTGTTTTATGAAATTGTTGGTTGACATGTTCAATGCTATGAACTTTAGACATGGCCGCTGAAATAAACGTAGCTGCTGTGAGTCGAGTTGATTCGCCTTTGGCGGCAAATTTGCGTGGGGGTAATGTGCAGTTGGGGTTGGAGAAGGTGGATAGTGTCGTGGTGCAGCGAGATAATGATGAAGTGGACTTACCGTCTTGGGAATGGCTACAGCAGCTGTACAAAGGGACTCTGGATCCGGGTAAGATGGTGGACACTGTGATTTTTATGTGCTCAGCAAACAGGAAGCTGCATCTAAGGGAACACTTTGCCTCAGTGTTGGCTCCAGTAGTGTGTCTTCAGAACATTGTTGCTTTGGTACCATTGAGGGCTAACAACGTTTATGGAGTCGTTTGCTTGAACCGAGTCACAAAAGAGAAGATACTAGAAGCTAATATTACGGTGGTAGGGGGCTCGCCGTGCAAGGTCATTGACCCCACAGAATCCGAAGTAGTGTGCCGGGTTATGTGGGCACCTCACTTTGTAGATGATGAAGAAGTGGGAGCTGCTTTCCATCGTTTTGGACATGTGGAACGAGTGTTTCGGGAGTGTTCGAGAGTGGAAGGACTTACACACTGCTACTCTTACGTTCGAAAGGTGGTGCTGCGTCTTGGGCCAGGGCACTCTGTGTCAGATATTTCGGACATATTGTCACTGCGCAGCGGCATGCCTGTCTTGGACTCTGTGCCAAACAGACTGCCAAGGTGCCTACGTTGCAATGCTGCAGGCCATATTCGTAAATTTTGCATGGCGGCTCGGTATGAGGGGTGTGGAGCATTTCACCAGGGAGTTTGTACTTTTGCTGACATTGCCAAGAAAACCCAAGGTCGTGATCCAGTTGAGGAAGCGTCACTAGATGATTCGGACTCGGAAGTGGTTATGGAAGACCAGACTCAGGCTATCAGCCCTCCCCCCGTTGGAAGTGCCCCCTGGTCGTGGGGTGGACCCAGGTGCAGATAGTGGTGCCATGGTATCTGAGCCAGTGGACCCAGGTTTCAGTGTTGAGAGACACAAGCCGGGCAAGAGTTAGTCTCGGCGCCCCCCTTCTCCCTCTGAATCAGCGTCAAAGTTGCCAGCGTTGGACCTCTCAAACAGATTTGGTGTCCTTGAAGAGGATCCATCATCTTCAATTGTAAGCCAAGAAGCGAGTGGTAGTTCTGAGTCGGGCATTGAAGTGTCATCGTGGTCGGATGATGGCCAGCATCTTGACCTAGGATAATGGCTACCTTCGTTTATAACCTGTGTAGCTGGAACGTTCATGGAATTAACGGAAGATTGGGTGAGGTGGAGCTCTTATGCCGAAGTGTGGACATTCTGGCACGCATGGAAACGCGACTGAGGTTTAATGCTATACAAGCGGTCTCAAGTTGGAGAGTGCTTCATGCGGATGGTGTTTCTGGGAGGGGTGGGGTGTTGGTGTTGATGAGGAATAGTATTCCTTATCGTGAAATCTCAGTCCCAAAGATGCCAGGCTTGGATTGTGTTGCTCTGGAGGTGTTGTCGGAGGGAACGTGGGTAGGACTCCTCTGTGTGTATGCCAAAGCATCATTTACGGCGACCGACTGGGCATCCTGTCTTAGCCGCATGCCCCAAACTTCATGAGATGTGGGGACTTCAATGCGCACCACGCACTGTGAGGTCTCAGCGCTCGACATAATCAGAATGGTGTGGTGATTGCTGGCTCCTTGTTGTCTTCAAAGATCGTTCTCCTGAGTGGTCCAGCTCCAACGTTCTGCAGATGGTATGGAGGGGAGTTCCAAGAGTCTGTTCTCGATTTGGTTTTCTGTTCTGCCCAATTAGCGTCATCTCTTTCGGTCCAGGTCTCAGATGATTGGAGAGGGAGCGACCATGCCCCTGTCATGGTAGCTGGTCGCAAGGAGGCTGGGCAGCGGGCCCCACTCGCACGGACCAGGCTAACGGCAAATGGTACCTTTGGCCAGGGGGCTTATGACTTGCTCTGCGGCAGAATTGTCTCCACTCGTGCTCGAATTGCAAAGCCAAGATCGACGGGGTCAGTGAAACCTTTGTGGTGGTCGCAGGAGTGCTGTCGTGCGGTGGCAGAGCATAGGAGAGCCTTCCGGCGGTTCTCACGTCTCAGAATTGAGGAGCGGTGGCAGGAGCACCAGCAGAGTGCACGGGCAGCAAAAAAGATCCTTCAGCAGGCTAGGCGGAGTGTGTGGAAAACCATCAGTAATAGTCTGAGTCGGTATACCCGGCAGATGTGGCGTAGGCTCTGGTGTCCCAGAGTGCCCCGAGGCGGGCCCCAACTTGGCTAGTTCTTCCAGATGGGATGTTGGTGGCAGGCGCAGCTATGATTGACGCAGTGAATGACCACTTCACCTCGGTGTACAATGCAATTATGACGAGCCGTTGCTTACGTTTGTGGAATTTGAGGTTGCTCTGAACAAGTGCAAGGATGGTTCACCAGGTCTGGACAGGATTACCCACAGTGACTTGCGCGCTGCCACCCTTGGGGCGAATAGGGAGTTGCTCTCACACTTTAACATGGTATGGAGAGGTCCTGGCGCCAAGCTGTATTAATCCCTGTATCAAAAGCTGGGCAGGACAGGAGTTTGGTGACGAGTTACCGGCCGATCGCTCTGTTGTCATGTGTGTATAAGGTGCTTGAGCGAATCCTGGCCTCACGTATATCTTGGGATTTTGAGTTCCGGCAGGTTTTGAGTCCACTGCAGTTCGGCTTCCGCGAAGGGCGTTGTGCACAAGATGCGGTTATGTTTTTGGAGACGGCGATTAGGGAAGCTTGGTTGGGAGGGTTGATGGTGCTTGCAGTGTTTTGGGACATCCAGGCGGCTAATGACTTTGTGCTCCTGCCTCTCCTTTGGTGTACGCTCAAGGACCTCGGCGAGTCCAGTCAGTTTTCGTGTTAGTTAGGTTAGTTTTGGTGTTCCGTGAAATACTGACAGATAGGGGTTTCAGTACTGAGTTAGGAGGTTGTTTTTCAACACGGCACACAACTAGTCGGGGCTTGCCTCAGGGGAGCTGCCTGAGCCCTATTCTCTTTGCCATCCTCATTAACAGCCTGCTGCT
This sequence comes from Lithobius niger, assembly GCA_023313725.1. Classification (NCBI taxonomy): domain Eukaryota; kingdom Metazoa; phylum Arthropoda; class Chilopoda; order Lithobiomorpha; family Lithobiidae; genus Lithobius; species Lithobius niger. Next base: position 59,456 of record JAHWFP010231760.1, on the reverse strand, counting down.
CCGGGTGGCGCCCCATGCAAATGTGGCAGCTTTTGCTGATGATGTCGCAGTTTGGCTGGTGGGTTCATCAGTGGCAGAGTTGGAAGCAGAGATGCAGTTGGTGATCCACCATATTGAGGAGTGGCTCAGGGAGAGGGGGATGGCACTCTTCCCTGGCAAATCCCAGATGGTGCTTTTTTCGAAGTCTGCAACACGTCAGGCATCAATAGTTGTTGCGGGTCAGGAGGTAACCAATGCACCAGGGGCACGTTATCTGGGGATCTGGTTGCACAATAGGCTCTCTGGTGCTACTGAGGTTTTGCAGGTTCGAGATTTGGTCAAGTCACGCTCACATATTCTTCTGCGGCTTGCAGGGTCAGGATGGGGTGCAAAACGCAGTCTCCTGCGGTCTGTGTTCCTCTCGTATATCCAGTCAGTTGTAGACTACCACTTGCCATTCTTGGTCTATGCAGCGAAGCGTCACACTCAGTGCATTCAGGTAGCGGTCAATGTGTGTCTCCGTATTGTCACTGGATGCTCGCGGTCGACACCGGTGGAAGCGCTGCACATTGAGGCGGGACTGACCCCCTTGGTTCATCGGGCAAAGAGGCTTATTCTGAGTTGCCTACTAAGAAACTTGGGGCGTACCCCACCAGGCCCACTGGGTGTGATTCTTTTGGACTACATGTCGTTGCCACCACGATTTCTCGCTAGGTTGGGGACAGCTGGTGAGGCGGTTCGTGTGTTTTGTGCATCTAGCAGGGCGCGTTTTCTGGTGGCATCAGTTTGGCCGGTCTTCAGCCCTCCTGTCCGAACCAGTCTGCAAGAGTGCTTCTGCAGGGCGTCGTGTGTAGACATCTCCTCTTGGTCAAGTGATCTGTGTCAGTGTGGGTTGAATGCCTTAGCAGTTTTCTGTGATGTGTCACGTTGTGGGAACAATGTCGATGGAATGGGGGTGTGGATTCCATCCATAAAGTACGAACGTTGGTACCGGCTGGTTGCGATCCCGAGTTTATTTGTGGCGGAACTGATGGCAATTGCAGTGTCTTTGAGTGCGGTGTGTGAGTTTCCCCCAAGGAAAGTGGTGGTTATACAGACTCGCATGCGGCCATATTTGCCCTCCGGAGGTATTCGTTGATGGGTGGCATCTGGCAACCTGTGGTGGCAGAAATCATGGTGTTGTGTTATGAATTGCAGGTGGCTGGTGCGTTACTTTCCATTTGCTGGGTACCGGGCCACTCTGACGTATTGGGTAATGTGGTTGCAGATGACCTCTCCAGGGCTCATCGAACACGGCCATGCCAGACCATACGCGCAGTGGTGAGCCCCAATGACCTGAAGTGCTGGTGTGCATCAGTGGCACGGGCATCATGGGAAGAAGCCTGGTTTAATAGTGAGCGTGGCAGGGGTTTGTTCACCATTCACCCTTCAATCACGCGGCCGAGGGAGTTGGATCTTCTTCCACGGAGGGTAGCAGTACTATTGTCCCGTCTCCGGGTGGACCACTCGGCTCTGCTAGGGTCGGTGGCAGGTTGGTCAGGCCGTGATGGGCGTTGCAGGTGTGGTGAGGAGCTTGAGACAAAGGATCACTTCCTGTTGAACTGCACCCTCTATTCTGGTCTACGGAAGCGTTTCTATCTGCTGAACTTGGATGTGGTGGCTCTTTTGGGTGTGCACCCTCATACGGGGTCATGCAATGACAGGCGTTTGAGGGCAGTAGTGGTTTTTTTGGAGGCAACTGGTCATTTCGGGCCAGGTCAATTGTGATAGAATTAAGGTGCATTTTGTTGTTTTGATTTTGCTTTGGTGTTGATTTGTAGGGCAGATGGCCTGTAGAAGGCTACCGTCCTTGAAATAAATAATAATAATAATAATAATAATAAGTCTATGAAATATTTTCAAGTGTATTATCTTGTGTGTATTTAAAGGTTATTGCTTTAAATTTGCCACAATAAGAGGCAATTTTAGTCATTTTGGCAAACTTATAGGCTTAAATTGGCTTCAGTGCATCTTGTTTATTAGTCACAGTAGTGCTAAGTTTCTATGAAATTTTTTGTGGTTACGCTTCAGGTGCTAAAATTTGGAAAAAATTCAGTATTTTCCAATTAAAAGGGAAAATTCATCATTTTGTGCAAAACTGTAGAAAATTTTCAAAGTGCTTAAAACTTAAGACTTGTGCTACAATTAAGTTTAAATGTACTTTAAGCTTTGAATATTTCCTTAAAAATTTAATTAAATAATGCCTAGAACTAGAAGTAATCGTGACAGAGGCAAAGTTCAAGTCTCTTCAAGAGGCAGACAAATTACAAAACCCTCAAATCGCCAAGATTTTGTGGAATTCACAGATGCTTCAGTTAGCACTCCTACTTTAGACAATACTAATACTACTCCAAATGAGTCAGATACAGAATCAGAGCATTCTGATACTATCTACGAGATCGATGACGCATTAAATTTGCCACCACCTAAACGAGTTCAGTCTCGTTCAGCTAATCGCTCTACTCAAAATAGGGGTAATGCTAGAGACCGAGTCCGATCTAGGTCGCCACACGATAATCGTGCATCACGTAAAACTAGTGTACCTTTAAATTCCCAAGTACCGCTTAGTACTCAAGTAGCACTAAATAATGTCATTAAATCGTAACATGCCACTAAATCAAAATATGCCACTAACCCAAACAGTGCCTTTAAGTTTAGTAATGCGACAGCATAATCATGTGCCACCAAATTTGACACCAACTATACCTACTTTGCAAATAAAAACAAGCGCTCAAACACCGCTTAACATTCAGTTGCCAGTAAGTTCGCAAATACTGAATCATTCCCATCTTCCTATTGCTCCAACTCTCAGATTCCACCTGGAAATCAAACACCGCTAAATTTAACCCCAAATTATACTAGCGGGCAACAAGTCAATATGATAGAAGAAACTCATCTTCAAAGAATTTTAGATCATACGTTAGCAGTTTGTTTACAGTTAAATAACGATAATTTTAAAGCAGTAACTGAAAATCATTTAGAAGTGTTAAAAACCATTACTGAATCGAATCAGAGCAGGGATTCTCATAATAAAACTAGACTTTGGGAAGAATTAGGTTCAGCCAAGAAAGCTATTTTACCTTTTGCAGGGGTTGACTCATTAGACATTTTCGCTTTCGCGTTAATGGTCGAAAATTTGAACATAGAATAAAACTAGACTTTGGGACGAATTAGGTTCAGCATTAGATCCTTCATTGCAAGATTCAGAACTAGTTTTGATCGCATGTACTAAATGTACTGGTCCAGTCACAATTTATTTAGCCATGAATCCGCATATAGCCACTTCCCGAAATTGGGACAGCTTTAAGGAAATTTTAATAGATAGATTTGGTTGCGGAGGTGATCCCACATTTATTTCATACGGCGTGACTTAAAAAGGGAGAAACTATTGAACTTTTCACTGCCAGGTTAGAGAAAATGGCTTCACAACTTTGCAGAGTTAAACCTACAGACCCTGAATCGCAGAGAGCTTTTAAACAATTAGCAAAAGACGACGAAATGCGTTCAGTATTTCTGCACGCTATGCCACGGGAAATTAAAGTTCATGTAACATCACAAATGCATACCACGTTTAGGAATATGTATAACTCAGCTATCTACAAAAGTTCGGTTTTAGCTGGATTCCAAGGCGATGAAGACGAGCGTTACTCTGATAAATCACGTATTAAACAAATTTCAAATACTGAAGTTAACATTCTAGCTTTTGGCACAATGCTAGATAAAATGAACTCATTAGAGAAGGGTATAACAAGCTCAGTAACGCTAAAGCTAAAAATGTTGTAGCTAAAGTTAGTACAGTAGACACTAATGTAAGTCAAGTTAAAGCGTGTCACCGTTGTTTAGCCCCAGGTCATATAAAACGAAATTGTCGCACTAAGGATGAAAATCTACAGCAAGTCCAACAACGTTGGGAAAAGGTTAAACAAGAAAAAGGATTTTCTTCAAATAAACCCAACAACAAAAACGGTCGTGGAGGAAACCGATACAGAGGAAATAACCGTGGTAAACGCGGAAATTATTTTTCTGGTTTCGATAATAGGGATTCTGTTCATTTTAACAAGAAAAACAACCCTTACGTATATCAGGCTAACACTAGCAATAGCTGTAACAATAGTTACAATAACAGACAACAGAAGCAAAATAATGGTAATAATAATGGTAGAAATCGAAACCAAAATCGAAACCAAAATCAAAATCAAAATCAGCAAAGGCAAAATAACAACAACCAAAACCGTGTTCCACAACATGCTACAGACGTAAACGAGAGAAATGACTCATGAAAAAATGGTTGTAATCCAAAAAACGAGCTAATAGTCTGAACGTTAACAGGGATTCAGAACTAAACTAAAATCAGTCAGAACAGAGCAGTAATGGCGATCAAAGACCACACATCAGCTCAGTTCAAGCTCAAACTCCTGTTACCCAAACTAACGAAGTAAATAGTATTCACTCATTAAAAGTAAAATGCGTTACATTATTTTCAGAGGACGATGCAAATAAACTAATGCTTAATTCGTATTCAAACGTCGAATGGCACCAGCAGAAACTTGCTTTGCCAGATCGCACGTCAGCCTAACCATGCTTAGCGTCATATTATGGCAAAATAGTGTCAAAATGTGTTGCGAGGTCTACAGACAGTAATAAAAATCTCGTAAATGAATTTACAAATGCTTTAAATACAGTTAACGTTAAATACGATTTAACTTGTGGCTCAGTAATAGTAACACTATTTGAGGATGGTTTAGATTCTACAAATTTTCATTCAGAATACAGTCAAGACAAAAAAGCCGATAGTTATCGCTTTATTGGGTCACGATCGCACAGTTCAGTTTAAGCATAAGGATGATTCATTCTATAAAGATGGAGTTAAAATGCCTTTGGGCACTTCTATTGGTATTTCACCAGCAACACAGAAAGATTGGAAAATTAGAATTCCAACAGTTGTAGGAATGTTCGAACCTACAATCTTCTTAACGTTTTGGGACAGCAAAAATGTTGCCGACCCAAACGCGTCACCAGCAAAAACACTCATCGTTGGGAGAGCGAGGAACCTTGCTTACGAGCATTTCTGCTCAACCGGGTAACAGATGGTACAAACAGCACCATCTAGCATCCGAAGTTGATACTTAGTGTTCGACGTTGGTAATAGTTCAGAAATATGTATATTAGATACAGGTTCTTCACTTTCCTTAATTACGAATACAGCAGCTCAACGCATGCTTAGGAATTTTAGCGTTAAATGCCATTTAATTCCTATGACCACACCAGTCAATATGGTTGGGGTCAGAAATCGTCAGATTAAAACCGATAGGAAAATATAACAACTATAGATAAATGTGAATTTTCTAGAAACCAGGAATTCCTTATCATTCCTGATGGTTCATTTGGTAACATTCCAGTACTATTGGGGTACGATTTGGGGTGGGATTTTATGCCAAATAAATCAGATTCGTTACCATTAAATTGCCCAGATAACATCTTAACTAAAGGCGATTTAAAATTTCAAATGCCGTCAACACCAGAATTAGCTCATATTGCTTATAATCAAAATAAGGAAATAATAAACAGGGAATATTATAAACATAATTATTCTACATATGTAGAAACCGATGAAAACCCTAAATCTCCATGGAATTGTACACCTAAGCAACATTTAATAGACATTACTGTATCTTTGTTACGAGACGAAATAATTTCATCAAATTGCGAGAGTAGAATAACAGGAAATATACATTTTCCATATCCCGAAATACAGACAGGAGTATTCCAACCTGTAAACGGCGAATTTCGTGTATGTCTTGCTCATAGTCTTGTTAACACAACTCCCACAGGTAATATTCTAGTCATGTGCATTAATTTTAATGGATTTGATGTAGACCTAAAAGCGGGTACTATCCTAGGCACGTACACGATAGCTATTATCGAGTACGAGGATAACGCTTCCTTAGATTCATCAAATTCAAACTTGCCCACCTCAAGTCCCATTGAGAAATCTCAAACCGCAAGTCCCATCGAGATTTCCCAAAACCAATCCAAACCGAGTGAAAGCTCAACGGAGGTGCCAGTTAGTAGCCTAGCTGACGCTCCCATGCCTAAATCTAAGGCAGAACTCGAGGTGGAATGGGAAATTTTTAAACATAGGTTCACGTTTCCAGATTTAAATAAGGAGGAAACGGAAGAATTTCTAGATATGCTTAGAAATCACCAGGATTCATTTTCTAAAAACGATTTCGATCTAGGATGTTATGAAGGATACGAAGTTCCTATAGATACAGGTGAATCACAACCAGTAAGTTCTAAAATGTACCGAGTTCCCTTACACCAACGTGAATTATTGGATAAATACATTAATAATAATAATAATAATAATTCGTCACGATAGCAACAGGTCTGGCAAGGACCCTAGGACCACTAACAGCCAGCCTAAATTACAAATAGAGGACAGCCACATATAATGATATTGATTGGCCATGGGAAGGTGGGAGGATTAGGTGTTGGGACACGAATGCCTTACCACCAAGGTTAGACCTGCCAGGGATGCTAAGGTCCCTGATGGCATCGCCAAACGTGTTGGACACGGGAGGTGTAGGATTGGCCCAAGTAAAAAAATAAAAGGCAGATGAACAAATGAAACTGTTAAAAAGCATCATTATGTAAGTTTTGTTACGAGAAGCAATAAAAACAAAAGCATCTCCAAAGTGAGAATTGTCACCATTTAAAATAGATAATTTAAAACTCTTTGTTGCAATAACAATAATATGATACTAATAATAAAGTTTATCACAATAAGTTAACAAAAAAACACAGTAGGGCCACAATAGTGGCCACATAGTGACTGGCCAAAAAAAAGTTTAAAAAGAGTAAAACCAGCCATAGGCTGAAGTTAATAAGATAAAACAACAACACAAAACGTAAATTAAAAAAAAAAGAAATTGTTGTGTTGTAGTTAGCTCCATTTAACGTAACTGGAGAGGTCTGTTTTATGAATTTTTTTCTTGAACGTAGGCAAAGAAGTGGACAAAACAACTTCAGATGGAAGGGCATTCCAAACATTCACCAGCCGATGAGAGAAGAAGTACTTCCGACAGTCCCTACGAACCTGACTTACAGTCAATTTAAGAGGGTGACCTCTAGTACGCTCATTACCTCTGACCTCAAAAAATGTACCACTATCAATGCCAGTCTCCCGCTTTAAGATTAAGTAAGTAAAACAGAGGTTGGCACGTAGCCTACGCAACTCAAGTGAGTCAAGTTTTAAAAAATGCAAACTTTCCATGTAAGTCATATTTTTTAGACTAGGTAAAAATTTGGTGAATCGCCGCTGAACAGACTCAACGTGATCGATATCTCTAGTTAAGTGTGGTGACCAAACTTGGCAAGCGTATTCCAAAATTGGTCTCACAAATATGGTGAAAGCCCACACTAAGGTCTTTAAATCACCAGAGACAAAGCAGCGCCTCAGCATGGAAGCTCTCTGTCTGGCCTTCTTAACAACAGAATCACAATGTGATCCACATTTCAAATCGCTGGTGATCCGCACTCCAAGATCAGTAACCTCAAATACATGGCCAAGAGTGGTACCGAGAAGGGTGTAATCCAACTTACAATTCTTGGCTCCAATATGAAAAGTCTTACATTTGGGACCAGATATTGGTAGTTGCCACCTAACAGACCAGTTCTCTAGCATCTTAAGTGAAGATGAAAGATCAAGGTGATCAATCAGTTTTGATATGGAAGAATGCAATTTCACGTCATCAGCAAATTTTGGCATTTTAACATGAGGGCAATCAGTGACTAGATCATTTATGTAGATCAGGAACAGAAGAGGTCCCAAAACGGACCCCTGGGGAACCCCACTGGTAACATTACATTCAGAAGATAGTGCAGACCCTACACAGACTTGTTGAGACCTATTTGCCAGAAAGTCCGTTATCCACTCCAGAACATTACCATCAATTCCATAACCAATTAGTTTAATACATAGCTTTTTGTGCGAAACCGAATCGAAAGCCTTGGCAAAATCAACCAAGATAACGTCGGTAGGTATCCCACGCTTTAAGGGCTTTGGTCCAATCGTCAAGGCAACACAACAATTGTTGAGCAGCCGATCTGCCTGGCATAAAACCGAAATTATCATTAACCAATAGGTTATTTGACTTAAGATTAATCATTACATGATCACGAATTACACGTTCAAGTACCCGGCAAGGAATGCTGGTCAACGAGATTGGCCTGTAATTTGTGGGGTCAGCAGCATTGCCCTTCTTGAAGATTGGTGTCACTCTGACTTTCTTCCAACAATGTGGAAGTTTACCGCATGCTAAAGATTGGTTTAAGATTCTGGCAAGTGGCAAGCTTAGTTCCATGGTAAACCGTTTGTAGAAGGCTGCAGAAAACCCACCAAGGCCAACAGCATGGCTATTTTTAAAACTGCCCAAAATGGCCCTGATGTTCGAAGGAGTGATAGAAGATGGAGTATGGAATACATGAGATATACTACCGTTGCAGGAAAACTGTGGGTTGTCACCATTATCATTTTGTAAAATTATTAGAGAAAACTGAATTAAAGATTTTAGCTTTAGCGAGATCATCGGTTTCTACCGTACCATTAGTATGGATAGGTGGCAAGGTTTGTACAATGCCAGTTTTTCTCTTAATAAATTTAAATAGAGCAGCAGGTGTACCATCCGAAATAATTTTTAGCTCCGATGCAATTTCATGTTGGTTAATAGCATGCGTTAGTTTTTTACTACAGTATTTATAATGTTGACCAACAATAGCATCTTTAGATTTTTTATATTTCCTCCAGAGTCTCTTTTTTTTGTTACTTAATTTTCTACTATAGCTTGGAGGGCCAATAATTTAATTTGCAGAGCAGCGCTTCATATTACTACAGGCATCTACCATGCTAGTTAATTTGGCATGAAATATATTCCACAACATGTCAATCTCCGCAGTGTCATCTACATCAACAAAAACCAAAATGCTTAATTACATTTACATTGTAGACCAAGCGATTTGAGTCGACCAAAACTAAGTCCAGAATGCCGTTTCCCCGGGTTGGTTCTGTAACAATTTGATCAAAACCCAACTCGGTAACACAGTCAAAAAAGCTTTGCTGGTGACGGTTGTTAACTTTAGAGGTCACCCAATTAATGTACGACATATTGTAATTGCCAACTATGATATTTGGCAGGCACTTAGATAAATTTTTACGAAAAAAAGATTCATCTGGTGAATGTCGGCGTCATCCCTTCCATCAGGTAGGTATCCTAGCATAAGCCTAAAATGGCCAGGTCCTACATCGATACTAACAGCCTCAACAACGTTGGATTTATCCAAGACACAGCAATGTAAACTTCATTTAAAAAAGATTACTAGGCCACCGGCATTTGAGCCACGGTCACGTCTGATTAAAGTATAAGGCAAGTCAAAGGTCAACATTGAATCACTGACGGTCTCATTTAGCCAAGTTTCAACGATAAAAATGAAATCATAAATTCCAGAAGATAACATACGAAGCTCAGCCATTTTACTTTTTAGACTTCTTGCATTAACTAAACAACATTTTAGGTTAGATTTGATGGCACCAGAGGCTTTGTGCAAGTAAGCCACCCTATTGATCGCATCACCCGTAACAGTTTTGTACCTGGTGGGAGAGCAGTTTGGAGGTCGACCAATATTAGGTCCCTTATATTTCCCTAGTTTCCCGCAGCCCTGTGGAAATAAGCATCATTTATAGATGATGTGTTGGAAAAATGCACTAGTCAAACAGCCTTTCCCCAAAACTGATAGGTGAACCCCACCTGGAGCCATAAGTTCACGTCTACAAAGTAAGGCATCCCACATGGAGATGAAACATACCCCTGCAGATCTGCAGGTGGCCATAATGTGACCATTGCAGTGAACAAGGTATGGCAGGAGTCGGTGCCAAGCAGAAGTGCTCACCCACTGTGGAAACAAACCCACCACGCTAATTTCCACATCTGGTTTATGGAGTTTAATTGATTTAATTAGCTGTGCAAGTCGGGCAGCTATTTCACTATGCGTATCGAACCCAACATTGTTTGTGCCAGTACATAAAATGATGGTGTCAATAATTTGTTTGGTCTTTAGGATCTCGGGTACATACATTTCAACATGCTCGATACGGGCCCCAGGAAAACACCAGGTCCTTGACTGACTGCCCGATTCAAGTGGTAATTTCAAGTGCCTGACCTGTGAGTCACCAATAATGAAGACATTTTTACCTAGACTCGATTTGAAAGCTTTACACTGGCTAGGGTTTATACTGGAATTGTGACCACCAACACGGTTTGACGTAAAGGAGATCGGCGCATGTTTTGTTGGATTCTTGTAGTTTAAGGCATCTATTTCAGGTCTAGAAATCCTTCCATTTCCCTTAAAAACGGGGTCGTGTACTGAACCATTGACAAAGCGCGTTGACGTCTGCCTTGAAGGTGGTGGTGGTTTACTAGTGGCCCGACACTTGCTATAGCCAGTTGATAATGGGTTGGTTGCTTTCACAGTTGAAGTCATCAGAGTAGCAGAGTTTGCCTGGATTGGCACAGCATCAATATGAGCTGACACAACCTGTACACTACCTCCACTTGGATTACTCAGCAAAGTACGCACCACAAGGTTGGGAGTGTTGATTAAGTTCTTATTTGTTACAGGTTCCTCAGATTCAGATTTGATGTTTATCAAGTTGTCCAGAATTTTCTCATGTACTTTCAGCCTTGTTTCCACTAGATTTTGTAGCACCAGCGACTGTCGGAGCAAAATATTTTCAAGTTTTGATTCAAGGGTGGAAAGGCTGATCTTCATTAGCTCACTTAACGAATCAATGTAGGTAAAGAACTTATCATAAGTAGAATTCTCGGTGTTGGGAGTCAAGTGATCTCCAGGTTGACGCACATATCCTTTTTTTGAAGTAGAGACTGGTTGACCACTGGTAACGGATGATGTTATATCGTGCATCATATCTTGAAAACCGTTTCTTACAGTTTCTTGAACTACAACAAAGGAGTTTGTTAGATTGGTTCCCAGTTTATCCAGTTTAACATGCAATTCACTGTTTTCAAGACTCGCCTCCAGTCTTGTAATTTCCATGGTACTACGGACTCTATTTAATTCTTCAATAACGTTATCATTGGGCCTTCATCAGCATTTGATTCAGTTAAGTCACTAAGTTTAAGTGATTGGGACGAATGTATTGAAGGAACGGAGCATGACGACAATGTTGTGCACACATCAAGGCCGGGTATAGTAAATTCAGATTCAGATCTAGTACATAGTTTATCCCAAGCAGACTTGTTCAAATCAGTTTCCTGGCCTTTGCTTTCTTCAATGGTCTCGTCATGCACTGCTACCGGTTTTTTCTTTCTTTTAGAAGGCTTGGAATTTCTCTTGTTTAGCATGGTTTTAGTCGTATCAACCTTCCTAGGCCTTACATTAAGGCGACCACTACGTAAACCAGGGCGTTTTGGAATAACAGACATTTTGCACCTGTTCTGTGGATCAATGGGAGTACTAGTTTGAGCCATTTTCGAGGGGGGGGGGGCGGACAACAAGTTATACCAGTCTTCTATTTATCTGGAACAACTTACGCAAAATATGGCTGCATTAGGCCCCTACAATACCCAGTTCGAAATGGCAGGAGAAAAAAAGTAATTAAAAAAAAAAAATAAAAATGTGATGACTTTCCACATTCGTCACATGCGAAGTTTTTTCTCTGCTGCATACACGATTTACTGTTAAAAAAAAAACAAACTATAACGACCCTGTCACGAGCCAAAAACACTTTTTAAATAATAGTATAGAGATTAAAAAAAAAAGGCAGGATTTAAAGTTACCAGTCGTCAGATTAAAGTCCAGTCCGATCTTCACACTCTACACATGCAATAGGCTTCACTATACTGTGTAGGTTTTCACTATTCACTTCAGAATTACACACAGTCTCACGTCATACAGGCCAAAGCAGGCCATCAGTAAATACACGCAAATACGAGGGAAACAAGAAAAACACTCAAAACAACACGTCCAAGTTCCGGTTTTTCCACGCCTCTCACATGCAATTGGTTTTACTCCGCACTGTGCACCAGTTTTAAAACTAAGTCCGAGAAGAACGTACACCAAAAACACAACGGGCACTTATGATGATTTTGACCCACAAAACGTTTGAAAAATACGAACGGAACTTTAGTCAGTAGCACGAAAAACAGGTGGAGGATTTGCCACACTTCCGGCATGTAAACAGCTTCTCTCCAGTCTAAGCTATACGGGTCAGTCCAACATGGCCGCCAACAGAGCAGCGATAACAGTACACAAAGTCATTGAAATAAACAAGTTTAGACTCGCAACTTCAATTTTTTACTTACACAGCCAGTCTAGGAGCATTCATAATGTATAAAATCACAGAAACAGAAATTGTGTAGGTCCAAGAATCCACAAATTACTTAATATTTAGAGAGCGTTTTGGAGACGGACTTCTATGAGGTTGACGCGCCAAACACAACCCATTGATGAAATGCATTGATGAAATGCAAAGAGTAGGAATAATCCAAGAAGGAAAATCCAGATGGTTATCTTCCTGTCTAATGATAAAGAGAAGGCCAACTGGTTATCGCGTAGGCGTAGATTTACGTGGCTTGAATTCTGTCGTGGAAAGTGTAAGTGTTCCAATATCCACTGTGACAGAAAGTGTGGCTCACCTTAGTGGAGCAAAGTATTTTACACGTTTAGACTTCAAGTTCGGATTTTATCAACTTAAACTAGCTGATTCAGCTAAACCTAAAACGTGCTGCTATGCAAACTCTAAAACCTATTTTTTTTAACCGGCTCCCAAAGGCGTTAAAACAGCGCCTGCACACTTCCAATTTTGTGCACAACAAATATTTGCAGATGTGTTAGGAGCCTATTGTACCGTCTACCTTGACAATTGTCTCCTGAGTAGTCCACATCTTAAAACCTACATCAGTCATGTGAATCGAGCACTAGAACTAGTCGTTCGTTCCTGACTGAAACTCTGCGTTGAAAAGTGCGAATTTGCACATAAAAAGGTCAAATTCCTAGGTTTCGTGTTAGACGAAAACGGGATACAACCTGATAGCGATAAAACAAAGGCTATGCAGCAGTATCCTACGCCTAAAACGGCTAAACAAGTCCGTTCATTTTTAGGTATGGCAAATTTCTACAGAAGGCATATTTCGTTGTTCGCTAAAATGTCACAGATTTTGTCCAAACTAACGAGGAAAAACTGTAAGTTTGTATGGGGCAAAGATGAAGAAAGCGAGCTATGATAAACGCTGCAACGCTTAAGCATCCCGATTTTTCTAAACCCTTTTTCTTTGAAACAGACGCTAGTGGAGTAGCGTCGGAGGCTGTTTAAGTCAGTATCATGGAGGTATAAACTATCCGTTAGCCTACAGTTCCCGAACACCTCACTGAGGCGGAATGGAAGGAAACAACTACAACGAGGGAAATTCTAGCAATTATACATTGTATAGATTCATTTCATTGCTATTTACTTGGTAAGATGTTTTTCTTAACTATGGATCACTTAGCAATTTGCTATCTTTATTGTCCTTAATCCCTCCCCCAAATTAGAAAGAATCTTACTTCAACTCAGGGAATACGAATTCATCTTACGTCATAAGTCAGGCCGGCTTCTAGCGGTTTCTGATGCGCTATCTCGTATAGAGCTACCAGTCGCTGTGTTAGGTAGTCAATTTCCTGAGTGGACACGACAACACCTAGCTGCGGAGCAACGAAACGATCCATTTCTAGGCCAAATCATAAAACGACTTGAAGATCAGTCCTCAGAAGATCTGATCGACGCTTCTAACAAGCAAAACATCTTTTATAAAAAAATATGACGGAATTCTATACAGAATTCGGCTAGTAGACCCAAATAGAGGCCGTATGCACAGATGTGTATACCAAAATCTCTACGGAACTATTGTATCCAGGATTCCACCCCTGGCACCAGACATAGAGGAGCCAGTAAAACTAGAGAATTAATAAAGCTATATTACTATTGGCCTAAAATGATGGATGATATTGCTCATTACGTTAAAACTTGTTAAGTATGTCAAGCATACGGTAGACCTAACAAGCCACTCAAGGCTAAGCTAAGAGCCTACCAACCCCTACAGAGACCAGGTCATTCATGGAGCTTGGATCTCATTGGACCCTTGAATAAAAGCGTTCACAGGAATGTCTACATAATAACGTTAATTGACGACTTCAGTCGTTACGTAATTGCAGTCGGAATTCCCGATAAGAAGGTAGAAACAATAGCTAAGAAGTTGTTTTCTCACCTCATAGCTAGATACGGAGCACCCGTGTAACCGCGCGGAGACAGCGGAAGTGAGATAAACAACGCTATTGTGGCAAGATTGCTAAATTCGTTCAACTAGCTGTACCCCTGGCATAACATACGCCGGCTAGCTGGTTTCCGCATACCTGAGCGTAACACTGTAGTGTGCCCCAGTTTCCCCTATTGTGTGGTCTGAATATCCCCATCTTTGCTCCCTCTTTGAACCCCTGCTGATTTGTGCTACGAAAGTAAATGTTTATTTTCAATGGAGGACGTTTCTCTGTTCTGATACCAAGCCCAACAAACCCAACAACGGTTGTGCATGCAGTGATTGTTACTCAACCAACTTTAAAACTCTTCCAAGTCGGCTCTTAAGAGCTAGCTTTATTAATGCAATATGTCGAGTGTTACAGGCCACATCTGTTTGTTTGACATTGTCGGTCACTCGCCCCCTTTCATTTTACACCCTCATTCATTGTAGTTCATAATAATGATGAATTTGCTTGCCCAACCTAAGCGTATTATATATATAGATATTAAACAGATAAACTTAACTCCTCACACTTCGTGGGTAGGAGGAACAGTAGAAGCAGCAAATAAAAGGATAGAGACAGTATTGCGTAAAATGTCAGCAAGTTGTCCAGAAAATTGGTGTGAATATCTCAAATTAATTACTATAGCGCTAAATGCGTGCCCTAATTCAACCACGCACATTATTTACATCATGGTTCAGAATTTAGATTGCCGAGTGCATTAGCTTTCGAACCACCACGAATCTGCTATGACAGTGACGACACTATAGCACATCTAGAGAGGAGACTACAAGCAGCATTTGAAGTTGCTTCAGCGCATACTTGGAAAGCAGTTAAATTAAGCGTTTATGATCGCACAGCACGTCCTTATCGCTATATAGTCGATGATTACGTATTATTACGCAACTTCTTACCGATAAAAAAAATTTTGCCGAAATTACTTCAAGCTTGGACAGAACCATTCAGAATTATGGAATTCGTTAATGATGTTATCGTTCGTATTGTACATTTTCTGGATCCATTAAAAGTCGTTCGCGCACATGTGAACAATTTAAGATGAGTGCCTCAGCTCCTGCCAACGTCAATATTGGACGACCTGATGCTGGGACTGATGACCCAGCATCTTTATTCCCTTGAGCTGAGCCTGGATGACGATCTTTAGTGTGCCCTGCCTCTATTATTAAAACTCACTCACGGTATTGTTATGTTTTCTGTAATCAAATCAATTGTTAAGCATGTGCATTGCCTTGCCAACGTATTGTTAATTTAAGTAATACGATAATTTTACATTCCAAGCCCCCATTCGATCCCAAATCTTCTGTAAGTAATCTTTGGCTTATCAATTAGAAATTTGTTGTCTTTCCTCCCCAATTTCCCCCGTCCTCCACACTTAAACCATCATGTCCCTGTTATTCATTGTATTTAGCAATCACATTAACATTTATTAAGAACTTGTTTGGTTAAGTCGTGGCAGGCGAAGCTATGTGTAAAATCCAGCATTGAAACATCAAATATTGAACCCAACCAAATGTCTTCTTAATTATTGAATTTCGTACATTGAACCATCCCCACACTTTAGTATTATCACGTTAGGGTCGCCCACTCCCCCAAACCTCTACACTTGTACAGTTACTAAGTTGTACCAAGAAATTAATACCCCCCCCCCCACTAAGAATTTTCAGAACTTGAATTTTACTCACACTCTATCTAGATAGTATGTTATTCTGGAAACGGAAACGGTGCCATGTAAATAAATAATAGGCTATATAGGAGTCCAGTTTCATTAACTTAGTTCGGACCAACTAGCCAAATTAAAACTATTTACACAAATAAATAAAATATCAGTCCATGGCATGGATCCCCTTTCATGAATGGGAAAAAAAAGGAAAACATTTAAGGACATTCATTTCTTAAATTTAAGAAAGAAACAAATGAAGGTCCTAGATAGATGCTACCTGAAATAATTTTTTGAAAGCATGAAATGTTCAAACGTCATGATAAAACGGAAATTGGACGAACTGCATATAGCTGTACTATACTATTTAAATTTTACATCAATATGAATTATAAACAATTAAATATAGAATTATAATAACTAATATTGCATTTCACATCCATAAAGATATGGATCATGAAACGTAAAATTGCAATTGCATTTAATTTAAAGGCCAGTTCGTACAAATTCCTTCTTCCAATGCTTAATATAAATCGTATTATGTTGTTCATAGATTTTACAACATATCAATAAATAGAAATAAATTTTATGCCATTTCATGTAAATGTAACTTACCAAAAGGCCTAGAATTCATAGAGCCTATACCAGTAAAATTGGAAATAAGTATTTTACTTCAAAGTAACCTTGTTTTACTTTTGAGAACCATTCATTTAAAACTAAGCACACTTTGAAAAAAAAATAACTATCACTAATGACATATCTCTTTGCTCAAAGAGCAATAATGTGTTTTCAAATGCATATATCGCATTCGAATTTTTTAAAGACTCATTACAGTTAATAATTAAGCTTAAATCGCATAACATTGTGATGAAATTTGAATGAGCTTTTGGAAGTTGTTCAAACGAAAATATTTTGCGTAAACAAATTTGGTATTATCATTTCCAATTCCAGCAAATCAAAAAGTAATGTTTCATAACCATTATGTGAATGAAATTCGAAAAAAAAGCTAAATATGCATATCGTATGATATTGTTTGAACATAAAATAATAAATAAGTAGTTTTCTTACCATATTGTCCATTGTGGCATACGGGGCGGTCATTCCTGCAGAGGCCGAGGCGCCAGCACTGCTGGACGCCGCTGCCGGATGCTCCCGCATCGACGGCGTTTGGGACGTCGGGGTCTTGGACATGGGCGATGCGGATGAGGTCTGGAAGCGACGGCAGTTCCTCTAATAAACAATCGGAAAACAGTTCAGCGAGATCATGGGGAAGTTCATCGATTGTCGGGGAAATCTCCAGTCGACGGGCAGCATCGTTGAACTGGGCTTTCACACTGTGCAGATTTTGCTGCATGAAGAAGATGTTCTCCGCATTAACGGCCTTCCTGAAATACGCCAAGAAATGTTCAGTCCCTTGAGGGAACGGCGGAAAGGTCAGTTACTGGCAATGTAGATATTGGCGAGTCGTCAGGGGACTACATTGTAAATAATGGGCATTTAAACGCAGTTGTTGCACTTAAGAGGACTCTTCGGGCGGGGTACCGTCAACTAAAATATTTTGTTCCGTATTCTTCAGGATTACATCCATGAAGAAGAGCCGGAGCACGTAGTCCAACGGATCCTCATCCGGAAGCACAGGGGAAAAAGGAACTTCTTCGGCGGCCCGGTGGGGACATTCGTTAAATAAGGACAGCATCTTTTCATAATGCAGATAGTGGTCTATGCAGACCGATAGCAGTAGCAGATTGACGGATAGTAACCGGAGAAAGTCTTTCATATGACGCGGCATATTTGTGACCACGCTTCCTCTCCTCTTTTTCTGCGGGGATCCATAGCAATGAAAAGCAGGGAGCAAAGCAAAAAACGAACAGTCGGATTGAAGTATACAACTTCATGTGCGGGTAAAATCGCCAAATTTTCTCAAGTCCAAAAAAATGTGACCCAGAAATGGACATTGGCAAAAACCAATGGGTGCAAAGTTTAGGCTTGACGTCACGAAAAGGGGGCTGTCTCTTTTTTCTAGGGACCTGGCTCACCCACTCTGCTCTTGCAGTGACCATCAGCTATTGTTTACATGGCCTCGACCAGGCTACATTTTGAGGTCAGATCAAGCCTTCATGGCCCAGAGCCATGCCCCAACTCTTTCAACCCACCGACCACTTTTATTTATTGCCCACCCCCTTCCTTTAGCAGAGAGAGTGAACATGCTCAACTGCAATCATCAGCAAGTGATAGGGATGGTCTAAGTAGGTCAGGACGCCGCACCTTTGACCATGACAACAGCTTGCTAGCCACCCAAGAAGCTGAATTTAGCAAACTAACTCCATAATGGGCAAAACACAGAACTATTCTTTTGAAATAAGAAAAGAAAATTCTGAAACATTATTTCAATGAAATATAATTATTTTATATATATATATAAATATCACTAACAAATACGGAATTGTGTGAATAATTGTGATATGTATTATGTAACTTGGAATTATATGTGAATGTAACATAACTGATGTAGTCCAAAATTCACGTATTTTCAGAAAATTTGCACAACACCCTATGAATTTCTACTACTCATACTCCCAACTACCAAATTCATAAGGTAAAGTGTCAGGATGGCAAATGAATGGAGAAAAGAGGCTAAATCATAGAACAGGGATCACTCCAACATGATCCAGGACTAATGAATTAAAAGATACGTGATTCCTAGCCTTGTGGTGAAAACAAAAATGTAAATCATACACCCCACCCCTCCTTGCAACAATACACATAAAATTAATTACCATTAATACGACAAAATTTAAATATAGAATTGTCATAAGTTAATGGGGAACACATATAAATTGCTATAACTTGAACAAAAACACAGTAGTTCAAAGAAAGTTGTTGCTGTTACTTGTAGTAAGGCACATTACCTTGAGAAAAAAAATGCTGCTGTTACTTGTAGTAAGGCACATTGACTTGAGAAAAAAACATTGCTGTTACTTGTAGTAAGGCACACCTAACGTAAAATTGTATGAAATAATTCACTATGTGAATTCAAATTGATACACGGTGAGGTACGCTTAAGACCTGGAACGTTAAACGTAGTTCAAGTCAGTGGTTATACTAAGTTTAAAAGTACCTCACACGTAAGTTCCTAAGGAACAGATTACACACGTATACTCAGGTTGTAGTGAACACCTTGAAAGATCTACCACATACCGGAAATAACGTTTTCCTGGTTGGTAACAACCGCATGCGAAACTTTGCATTGTAAGTGCAGACTTATAACCTTGCGAATCAATAATGGAGTCTGGCTAACTGGTATTATCATGATTCGCCTAGGGTAACTTGTGCTGTAGTTACAATGTTACTCAGTGACGGGGAAGTCAGACAGTTAAACGTATGCCCCTTAATTGAAAAAAAAGTGACTTCCGGTGCTAGTCACCACACAAGTGATGCAACATCACTCTGAACAAGATATTCAAATTAACGATTGCAGACATAATGATATCTCTTCATATTCTAAGATAAAAAGCGTAGTTGAAGTGCTCGGATACTGCAAGATAATGTTTATGACAGCAGGTTTATTAGAATCCTGCATATCAGATTTTAATTGGCAGCAAATGAAAAAAAATGTTGAATGAACGCTGCATAGAACTAATTTGATTTAAATTTAATTTAGGTTTTCTGGAATTATTAGAATTCCAGCTTCAGACTTTCCTATGTATTGGTTGTTTACGTTCAGAAGAACCAATGAGGTAGAATAGGTCGTAAACGGTTTTTTTGTTATGCAAAAAAGCTCGTTGAAGGCAACAGCCTTACAGACAAATCACTGTATAACATTCACTTTAGTGACGGTTACGAGTCACTAGAGCCTCGCATAACATTAGGCTCAAAGATTGTGAAATCACATCCTGTAGTATAACATATTTATTGTGAGGAAACACAATAATTTCTAAAAACTCATGTTTGTTGGTGGAAGTTTAACTGTTAGTTTCGACCTGAACATGATAGTCAAAATGGGTTAACATGCATATACAGTAACAAGGTTCTTAAAAAGCTACGATAGACAGCTTTCTGTATTGGTTAAGTTTGAACTGACACGTAGTATTCTAAAGGTAAAAATAGACAAACACAAATACATTTGTTTCTTAAGAGCTACGATTGACGGCTTTCCACACTGGTTAGGCTGAACTGTCTCGTAGTAGTCAAATGGGTGAAACAAATACAAGTAAATATAAACATACTTTACACACCACATCAAATGCACCGCATACATGATGAGTTTCACTAGTCGTTATACTGGTTTGAAAACGGGTACTTAGAGTCAAATACAGACAGTAACAATAACACTACGAAAACGTGAAGTATATGAAGATAAAATGAACATTAAGTACGCAATGGGCCCACAGTCACACAAATTTTCATTGCGAATAACAATAATTTGACACTTAAATGACGGGTTAAGCGAAGGCGACTTAACGGGGTAACAATACAGGAATCCTGTCCCCTCCCTTACCATAATGCTTATTTGTTACCATGTAGCATGAATGTTTAGCATATGTATTTGAAAAGCATGTTAGAACTGACTTGATAACTTGGTCGCCAGTTTGAATCCCAGCATGGGACCAAACAAGTGATACTGTAGACGGAAACATACAAGTTTCCGGGCGACTCGTGAATGTAGCATGCATACAATATTTTATTTATGAAGACTGTGTCTTCCGATGAAATTGTGTTGCCATTGGTAGTACCGAAAAAATTAATTTTGACAATTTCAAATAGTACTGTTCGAATCGAACCATGGACATTTCATTTGATTAATCATTGATTTGGCTTTATAAGAGCAAACTACAGTCACGTTTGGATATAAAGTGACTTTTCTTCAAAATGTGGAGAGGCAAGAAACAAGATTACAAAGGGAAAAAATTGAAAGTTGAAAAAAAAACATAGCTAGTAACGCTTGTGTTTTCTTTCGTTGTCCCAGCTATAGTTTGTTCCACATTATGTTTTCAGAAAACTCACTGGATGACGACCCGTTGCCTTGCACTAAGAGTGCAAAAACATGTGGATATCATATTCGTACACTCAACAAAGTTACTGATAGAGTTTACGAATGGGATGTTTACGAATTTTATGCACTTGTAGTGGAAGAAAACATGGCGTCATACAGTCAGTTTTCTGAAAGCATAATGTGGAACAAAGTATAGAGCAAAACTAGGCCAAACCGCTGGCGGTATAATTACCGAGGGTAGAGAAACTACTCAGCCTTGAATGACCTTGGCCGGACCACGACCAACTCGAGGCCGAAAGTAGAGCACAAAACGATGGAGAAGGTGCCACGCCTCCCCACCTTTGAAAGTGAGAGGAAAACAAACCCATGTGGCCAACACAGGACAAAGAATGAAATCGTGAAAAGAGGACAAACGCTATGCCAGAAAAGAACAACCAAAAACAATGATTGGTCTAGCGAATTTTTGGTAGTATAATATGCTTACAGAGAACATCCACTACCTACATCAGGCAATAAGTGTACAAGCACGCACAAAAATAACGACTCCATGCTAGAGTTTATATTTGAATTTTACCGCCGTTGGCCGTTTGGATGGTGCTGCCATCTCGTGCTGCAAACTTGTGCTGCTCATTCATTGTTGAAGTAGGAGTCAGCAGTTTGTGCCATTTCTAGGATAGGCTTGCTCTGTCAGTTCAGGTGTAGTGATTTTCTAGATAGTTTTATGTGCTGGTTCCTGTAAATTCATGAGTGGTCTTCTTTTAGACTGGAATAGTTGAATGGCCATGCATTCTAGGGATTGGAGGTGTGCGTCACTGGAGGTGTTAGATGTTAGGAGCACGTGTGTATTGTTTCAGGCGATGTCGTGTTGGAACTTGATGTGATGCATGGCTACCCCATTTTGTGTGTCTTTTTGATCGAGTGCTGGCATGTGCTCGTGGACTCTTGCAAGCTCGCCTTCGGGTTTCGCCGATGTAAATTGCATCGCATTCGGCTCATGGAACAGCATAGACCGTGTTTTGAATAATTGGGATGCCTTCTATCGAGTGGGAGGCCGGGAGCACTTCGGGTGTTTGCGAGATATGGGGTTGCGAGATATGGTGTTCTAACTGACGTCATTCGTGAGTGCCCGACGTGGTTGTGTCTTCTCCGCTGAATTTTGTAAATTTTCTGCTATTTGCCTGACATCGTCGGGCCAAACCTCGCACGTCCACTTCATGAATCATTAGTGACTGTTTGGCGGCAAACCGTAAGTTAATACATACTCCATATCAGAAGTTATTGCCATCCCAAACTTTCTCGGCGCGATGTCGGCCTGACCCAATTTTTAAACTCTACGGTAGTCTTTGTGTACCACCCGCCTTTCACAAATTTGGTCCAGCTGAACACTACTCTACGGAAGTCCATTGAGACCATCATTTTTTTAGTTTAAAACTTTTAAATTTGCAAAAATCACTTTTATTCGCATTGCCTCATTCTTTTTAATCGTGGTTTTTTATTTATATATTTTTTAAATTTTTTATCGGAGTGCACCGACAACTTATCATGAACCAAGGGCAGAGTCCAATACAGACTGCTATTGATCGGAGGAGGACCTGTTACTTCGAAGCTGAATCCCACACCCCTCCGCCTTTCTCTACATCGCCCACCACTGATTTGGGATCCACAGCGAGTCTAAATGACTCCGTCAAGAGGTTACGGACTGCTTTGGCCACTGCCAGTCTTGAAAAAGACCTTGATCTACGTGATATCTCCCTTAAACTGGACCTGATCACTTCAAACACAACCACTCTCCGCCAGGAGGGCTCTCACCCCACTATTGAACCTGCCACTGCTGAAACATTGGCGAGTAAAATTGAGTCGCAAGCCAAGCTTTTGCATGAGCACTACACAAATAACTTTTTAACATTTACAAAACATATCGAAATTTGTGTACAGGATCGGTTTGCCGCCCTGGAAACTGTGCTTTTCTCGAGATTAGATGAACTGACAGCAAAATTGGAAGAGAAATTGACCAGGATTGATTTTGCTCCTCTGGTTGACCGGTCCCCAGGTGTAGTTTCGGACCTGGAAAATCTTCAACCAAATCTCGTCTTCAAACTTAAATCTGTCCTGGCTTCCGATGGCCAGGGTTCCCCAGTGCTACTGTCATCACACATCGATGTCTTACCCAACTCTAAACCCACATCTGTGCCTATATTAAACAAACAAGCAAAAATCATACAGCCCAAACATTTCCCAGCCATCGATATTTCCTTACCCAGCACGTCTGCTCAACCCGCCTTTAAACTACCACCAAATGTTACAACCCGTCGAAATCGAAGAAAGACCGTCTGCCACTCCCCGACAGTTGCTGCGAGTTCTGCACAACAACAATCTGCTGATCACGATGAAAATGCAACCATCTCAAATAACACTGAACAAATCGCTCGTCTAAACCGTTTAAATCCTGTGAATACCCACAATCAGTCTTCCAACCCAGTCCTCCATACCCAGTCCTCCAACCATCCATGGTCGAATGAGAGGCAGGTTGTCGTTATTGGCGATTTAAACACAAGATCTTTGCGTACAAACCGACACCACAAATCTGCAACTTGGACATACCCTGGGTGCCACGTACACCACATCCAATGTCGGATTCCCCAAATCCTATTGAACACCGATCCAAATGTACATGTGGTTATTTGTGCAGGTACTAATAACATTGAGGTTGATAATCCACTCTCCATCGTCGACCAGCTATCAAATTTAACCTCAGTGGTGAAACATGAGAGACCTCTTGCTAAGATTACTCTTATTGGTCTGTTCCCTCGCGTGAACAGCCCAAGGTCGGTGGAAGACATCAAAGTGTCTCGCGTAAATTTTTTGCTGCGAGAAAGATGTATTGCGGAAAATTTGAGTTTTATCTCTCTTGACTACCAACTGATGTCCCATCGAAACTTTATGGCACGGGATGGCATTCACCTAACAAATTTAGGTAAGAAATGCCTTTCTGAAGAAATCAAACTAATACATCAAGGCCCAAATCCAGTGGCTGAAGATCCTATTCAACAGGAAAACTTTCACCATTAATTGGGAACTTTATTGGCAAATCTGCAAACCCACATGGTCCTGCAAAAACTGTAATTACACATCCTACTTCTGACAAAAATTGTGGAACTAATACTCCTGGTCCTCACGGTCAACCAACGGCAGCTCGTAATATTAGGTGCCTTCTTTTAAATGCTAGAAGTATAAATGCAAATTTGTGTGCTCTCCACCAACTACTTTCACAAAATAACTTCGATCTTTTTTTTATAACTGAAACATGGCTGACTAGCTCAATAACGGATGGTATGGTTTTAAACGGGCTCCCTTTCGACATTTTTCGACGTGATAGGATCACACATGCTGGGGGTATTGCTGTAATCTTCCGAAAGGGGTTAATCCTCTCCCTCTCTAAATTTCCATCTGGGGTTGAGGCACTCTCTGTTAAAATTCCTGATTCTAAACTCCATTTCATTTTGTGCTACATCCCACATGGCCATGCTGAGGAATCAGTTATCAACACTGCTATCTTTATTAAATCTGCGCTACTTCAGGGGTTCTCGAACATCATACTTGGCAATTTTAATTTACCTACAGTCGATTGGCATACTTTTTCGTCCACTGATCGTATCCACAGTGCCTTTCTGGAGGAAATTGCAGACTGTGGTTTCATCCAACTCGTCTCGAAACCTACTAGGGGCCAAAACATCCTTGACATCATTCTTACGGACGACGAACGTGCTGTAACTTGTGTTAATGTCTTAGAGGGACTTGGGGCTAGTGACCATTATATGGTCTCGTTTATCTTAAATCAACAATTATCCACCATAATAAATCGCAGCACAAAGTCTATAAATTTCCCCATTCTTAGGGAATTTTTGGACAAGATCGATTGGTTTGCTGAAATGGCAAATTTCACTGATGCACAATCTGCCTGGGATTTCTTTCTCAAGCATGTACGCACATGTACTGAGCACTGTACTGAATCTTCAATACCTAAACAACATAATGGACCTGTCTGGTCAAAAGAGTTACAAATCATCAGAAGAAAAAAGCTTTCTGCTTGGCGTAAAAGACGGCTACATCCGACGCCTAATAACTTAGCAAATTACCGACTCCTACAGAAATCTTATGTACAGTGTTTATCAGTGCTCTATACCAACCGTGAAAAGAAAGTCTTAAAGGAGGGAAATCTTGCAGCTCTCTTCCGTTTTTATAAATCCAAATCGAAATCTTCTCGTACATTACCACCCCTTGTGGTTGATGGATGTCTGCTTACTTCAGCTATTGATAAAGCTGAAACTTTTAATTCAGAATTTTCAAAACACGGAATTATTGACGACAGACTTGCACCTCCCATTAACGACATGCCTATTTTAAATGACTCCTGTTCCGAGATAATCTTTAATATTGCCAATATTAAAGAAGTCATTCACCACCTTAAACCTAGCCACTCAGTAGGCCCTGATGGTTTTTCTGCTTATTTTTATCGCCAAATTGGTGACCAGGTTGCTCCAGCCTTGACAAAAATTTTTTCCCTTTCCTTCAGTACTGGTGTCTTGCCTTCTGTGTGGTCAACTGCAACTGTTGTTCCAGTTTTTAAGAAGGGCAATGCTGCCAAACCACAAAACTATCGCCCAATTTCCCTTACTGTTATCCCATGTAAAATTTTCGAAACCATCGCTCGTAATGTAATGATGGCCTTCATCAACAAACATCACATTATTAAAAATGACCAGTTCGGTTTTTTACCTGGCAGATCCACTACCCACCAACTTTTGCTGGCACTTGACAAATGGTCTGAGGCATTGGACATTGGGGTTGGAACTCAGATTATCTTATTCGATTTCAAGAAGGCTTTCGAGTCCGTCGTCCATTCTAAACTGTTATTTAAACTGAAATCTATGGGTTTTGCTGGTAGGCTATTGGAGTGGATAAGTGCATTTGTTTCCGGACGTACCCAACGGGTGTCTATTGAGGGAAAATTCTCAACTCCCTTGCCGGTTATTAGCGGAGTGCCCCAGGGCTCTGTCCTGGGGCCATTACTCTTCATCTTATACCTTAATGACTTAAATTGTACCTGCGATTTGGTTTCCCAACAAAAATTCGCGGATGACCTGAAGTTACACACACCAGCTATCTCCTCGGTTGATTACTTAAATCTTCAACACGAAATTGATCGTGTTTACGATTGGTCCATCACTTGGCAGCTCCCGCTTTCTTCTGAGAAATGCTTCGGTTTTCGTCTGGGTGAACCATACGATTCCCCCACTCTATATCTGGGTACAGAGGTCCTCGTGGGGAAACACGAAAATGTTCGAGACCTTGGCGTCTGGTTCCAGTCTAACCTCAAATTCTCTACTCACTGTGACACAATTTCTGCGGCTGCTAGTCGTAGGCTCGCCATCGTCAACCGTTGCTTCTGCTCGGGATCCGCGTTCACAAAGCTTTGGGCCTTCAAAGTTTACGTGCGCCCTATGTTAGAGTACGCGAGTCAGGTTTGGTCCCCACACCTACTAAAGGACATTGACAAAATTGAATCAATTCAAAGAAGGTTTACCAAGTCACTTCCAGGCCTTAGAAACTTAACGTATCGCGATCGCTTAAAAGCACTTAAACTTGACACCCTTGAGTGTCGTCGGTTAAAAGCCGACCATTTTCTGACCTTCCAAATTCTACACAACATGTTACCTTTTGACCTGCCGCTGTTTGAACTCAGCCCACTCTCTAAGACTCGTGGGAACCACCTCAAGTTATCACTCCCCCGTTTCAAAACAAATCTTAGGAAGTCCTTCTTTGCCATTCGAATCATCCCAGTGTGGAACTCACTTAGTGACGAGATTGTCTCGGCCCCATCGCTTCCATCGTTTAAACATAAAATAACTAAACTAAACCTTGGTGGCTTCTTACATCGTCCTGAACACGCACCTCTAGTTTCGTAAACCTTTTCCCAATTTTATTTGCTGTGTTTCTTTTTAATTTAGGATTGCTATAAGTGGCCTCTTTTGAGCCCTTGCATCTCCTTTTCACTTTTATTTGAGTGAATAGATTGCTTTTATTATTATTATTATTATTATTAACCCTTTTGGGGAAATAAAGGGTAGGGGGTATGGTAATAAGGGAAAGGCAGGTTATGGCTGTTGGCAGTGTCTAGGGGGAAGGGGAGGAATTTGGAGGGAATGGCCCGGGTTTGGAAAAAGGGTAGGCTCACTAGTAATTTCTAACCTCTAAACAAACCAACTCGCAACAATGTGTTTACGGGTGTTTCCCACATTATTTTAAGCATATTTATTAGTATAATATACAATTATGTCACAAGTACGGGAAACGATTCAGAATGTATGACATAATTTACGTAAGCAAGCTAAGACATAGGGTACGAAGTGCTTCAATAATTCGTGATCCAACACAGCAAACACGTGGCGATAATTAGGAGTGAACAGATGATGCAAGTCCAATGAATAAACTCGTGCGGCCAGAGGTTAAATACTTCGTAACGTTGAACACTGTTAAAGAATCTTTGGGAATCCAACGTCCCACACTATAAACAAGACAAAACCTTGGATTAGAATTTTATACTATGGCCCATAAAACCTTTCCAGAACTACCTGGGGTCTACATGGCGAACTTCAGAAATTAAAGCACAGGGCTCTGCAACACTAGCTGAGCACACTAGTATGACGGACTACTATTATGGCTTCATGAAAGCTACAGCACAAATAAATTCGTATTCCGCATAGCATAAAATATCACTTCCCTGACTTAAACTCGGACCTAGTTCCCTATCTTCGTAACGGAAATTCAACAGCTAGGCTAAAGATTAAAGTGGAAACAAGTGTCTTTACCTGATCAGGGCTTTGCCGAATTTCTAGCTCCTTGGAACACACAATGAGGGTAACGGGAAGACAGGTGAAAAGCATGACTTGCAGTAAACCGTAATGACGACGTTCTTCTCCCACAGCATACTAGCGTCTTTCCATCACTACGAAGGATTAATGTGACATCAGGGATAACATCCTTGTGAGCCAAGTCAAAAACATCCAGCCAGTAAACTCGCAGAAACAAAGTAACGACCTTCCCATGGAAGCCAGGTCGTGAAGTCTCATTTCGCAATGACGGGTGAGCGTATAAAAGGCAAGGGATGATTTGCATATTAGTGATTGATCATGATTAAGAATTATGAGATTAAAGATTAAAAGTTAACACTTCATTATAAAACATTGCATATCAAGCAACAAATTAATAAAATGCCTATTAAAGTAGAAAATACATAATAAGCAAACATTATGTGAACACGAATTAGTTATTAAAACGGACTCTGGAGGATAGAAGGTGTCATCATGAGTGCAGGTACTGATCATACCCATGCTGACATCACAGCCAGAAACACCAAAGGGTACGATTTAGAGTACAAACCGCAGAAGGATACCACAGAAGCCCCCCTCCATTTTTTTTAACAAAGTGTCCTCACTTTGCGTTAGAGAGTACAAAACAGAGAGAGCCTAAAGGATGGTCAAGGTAAAGGTAACTTTAATAAAAAAAAAAACCAAAAAAAACCTGTTTATTTTTTCTAAGGGTGAGAAAACGCTACATAACTTCCAAAAGTCCATGAAGAGAATAAATTATAAAAAATAATTAATATCGGAAAGGAAAAATTAACCACACAAGTTTAAAATTAAGTACGCAAAAGCTTTTAAACGCTAAAGTTAAAGTATCTTTTTTTTTATGTATATATGGGGGAAAAAATTACAATCTACATTTGTCCCTTCCATCCACCCATTAAATTCAATTTCCACGAAATTAGAACTTACTAGTTAAGCTTATCAAAAAGCAACACTTACATTGCATTAACTGAATGAGGAAAAGAACCAGACCACACTGCTGATTAAGCCACTTCCACATACAAAAACTCACAAGCAACTTCTCTTCAGAGTTTTAAGTTTTCAGTAATTGAAAAAAGTGCGATGAAAAAAAAAACCAATAATCCCTCTTCCTCATAAACAAGGGCAAAGAAACCCCACTTCATCTCGATATTTAATGGCGAGATGAAGAAAATCAAAAGCCAACGTCAATTTTCATTGCTTAGCCTCAGAAATGCATAATGATCCAATAGTGCACTAAATGAGATCCATTTCCCAGCATTCCAAAAATATTCTTAATGCTTAACCAGCTAGCTTACCACAAAAAATTTTTTAAAAGAGAAGAGAAAAAAAACAATTTTTATTAAGTATTAAATCACACAAAAAAAAAACAAAATTCGTTACCAAATGCATGATGCAACACCAACAAGTCCACAAAAAAAGAAAAAAACCTGTCTACTAAACCTAAAGCATCACCATTTCCCTACAAAACCAAAGGTGGAGAGATCGCATCGCGGTAAAGGTAGCAAACAAGAGGCACTCATGGGAAAACTAACCACGTGGCGCATGAAAAAGCTAGTTTATACACTCCTCCACAGCTTTTGGACTATTCACCATCATCCACCACACCCACATCAGTACACATTTAATGACAACAAAAAAAAACACCGGAAATAGAACTAACCCCATTTATTCATAACAAAGAACCAAAAAGTTTATACCACACCAAATAAAACCGTGCCCTTGTTCGCGCACCCAAATAACAAAAGACAAAACAAGGTTTCCCCCTCGGAACAAGTTAAAATCGTACTCTGTCTACGAGTACACGCTTAACTTTAACAACCACATTTTTCCTCACGGACCAAAATTAAAACCGAGCTTCTTATTAAACTCACAAGCAACGAGGACTAACAAAAACATGTTTTCCGACTCGGAACGAATTAAAACGGAGCCCCCTGTTGAGCGCACATACAACGATGACAAACACTTACAATCCAAACAGCTGTAGAAAAAGTGAATTCACCGCCTCCTCCTTACAGCCAAAAAAAAAAATGTAATTATATATTCAGACATTTACTGAATAAAGGCCTTAAGCTGCACCATGTGGTAAGTCCCCTTAAGCCTCTTATTAGTCGCAGGGTCTTCAAGACGGTAAGTTAGAGAAGAAATCACTTCACAAACAATGTAAGGTCCTCTCCAACGTAAAGCCAGCTTAGCCGTAAAGTTATTACCTTCGAGCTTTTGAAATGAGCTTTAGCTAGAAATTCTGAACTCACCTGAAAACACAGAGGTTTTCTGCTTACATCATCATAGGCACGATGCTTCTCCTGCTGTTCCCTAAGTGCATCACGAGCTAACGTGATCGCGCTGTGTAGATGATTAGACAGCTGAGTGGCCCAGCTTTGTTATCAAGATCAGTGTGTAAATTAATATCAAACTGACCCAGAATTCTTAACGCCCGACCATAATGAAGTAGGGCAGGTGAAAATCCTGTAGCAGACGAGTCAACAGCTCTGAGACCCATGGCAATCAAAGGAATCGACATCCCACTTCTTTTGATTTTTACCAAGTCTAGCTCTCAACAACGATTTAATGGTCCCTATTAAACGTTCACTATGGTTACCTTGGGGTGCATAAAATGACAAAAATTTCTGCTTGATGTCAAAAATTTTTGACAAAGCATGGAGTATTGAATTTAAGAAGGATTTGCCATTATCGCTTACTAAATTTTGGCAGCTGCCGTACCTGGAGAAGCCCTCACGTACTAACACGTCTGCAACAGTGGTTGCTTTCGCGTCACATAACGCAAAAACCTCAGGGAATTTCGTTAGAGTATCCATAACAACTAAAAGATAGTGGTTGCCCTTGCTACTTTTCGTGAACGGACCAGAAATGTCTAGGCAGTACACATCACCTGGTGTTTGAGGAATAGGGGAAGCTCCCATGGCACCCTTACGTCCCGTATGGTCATTCTTAGCCACCTGACAAGTGTGACACTTGCGTATGTAAGACGCAACATCGCGCACCATCCCAAACCACGTGCAAAATCAATTTAAAAACAAGACAGTTTTAGTGATTCCATGATGAGCCAAAGCACGGTTGTGATGGGCATGAACGATGAGCCTAGCACACTCAGTGACTTGAATTAAAACTCTAAACTTAGATTCCCCGAGCTTGTTGCTGAACAACCTACCTACCAAACCATTTCTCACTACAGCACCACAAGAAGCCCTTCTAGCTCGTTTCCCTAGAGGTCCTGGAGGAAACTTGGCATCATTAACGATATACTTGTAAACAAGCTTCAAAACCTCGTCAGTCTTTTGAGCATCAAGGATTCGTTTCAGGTCGTCATCACCCAAAACACCAGTTGAAAGCAATAAGATCTGACGAGAAAGACAGTCAGCTACAACATTAGACGCACCATCCCTGTATTTAATGTCGAAATCAAAACAAGATAGACGAAGCGCCCATCGTGACAAACTACCAGTTGGGCCTTTAGCAGATTTAAGCCACTCAAGTGATTTGTGATCAGTAATTACAGTGAACTTAGTGCTTTCAATATATGGACGGAAGAGCTCTACCGACCACAGAATTTCCAAAGCCTCACGTTCCACGGCCGGCATCTTAGTTTCCCCCTTCTGTAACACTCTGCTCGCGTAGCATATAACACGAGGACCATTCTCACCCTCCTGAAGTAGGACTGCTCCCAGAGAAAAATTACTGCTGTCGCAGCGAATTACAAATGGAATATTAAAATCTGGTTAAGCTAAGATTGGTGCTGTTTCAAAGTCTGGAAAGCATGTTCACATTCCCCATTCCAGTGCCATTTCTTAGTGCTCTTCAGCAATTCGAGTAATTGAAGTGCAATTTTTGAATACCCACAAACATAACGTCGAAAAAAACCTGTGACTCCTAGAAACGATCTTAACTCCTTTAGCTTTGATGGTGATGGGATCCTTGCAATCGCCTCTATTTTCTTGGGGTCGGGTAAGATACCATGCTCGGACAAAATAAAGCCCAGTACACGTGCTTCTGAACAACAAAGATTGAACTTACCGACATTAACTGTTAAATTAGCATAAGCTAACCTCCCTAGAACAAAATCAAGCTTCTCTGCATGCTCCATTTCAGTATCGGAGAGCAGCAGTAAATCGTCCTGGTATAAAAATAGGCCTATAAACTTTTCATTTTTCATAAGTTCATCTATCATACGTTGGAACACCTTACTAGCATTTCTGAGGCCGAACATAATATACTTCCCATGGTAAGAAGCTCCGGGAATGCTGTAAGCCGTGAGTTTACAAGAAGCTTCATCCAGAGGTATCTGTTGTTAAGCAGACTTTAAATCTATGGTGGTTATAAACTTTGGAGTGCCCAGTTGCGCCAAAATTAGATCAATCGGCGGAAGTGCATACGAATCCGGAACTGTTGCATTGTTGACTGCTCGGAAATCCACCAAAAATCGATAGCCACCATCCGGTTTCGGTTTGAGAAAACAAGGACATGAATGTTGACTATTAGATGGTTCGATCCGACCCTCTTTAAGAAGCTTGTCAATCGCCTTATGCAACTCACGTAATTTTACTGGGTTTGCTGGAAACGGACGAGTGTAAATTGGTCTGTTATGCGTGGTCTCAATATGCATTTCAGCAGTCCTGCAGCTTCTTAATCCCTCCCGAAAAACACAAGAATGTTTCATGAAAATCTCTTGCAAGTTCGATCTCATGTCAGCACAAACCTTCGCCTTATCAATAATAGGTTGCCATCTAGCCTTAGTGTCAACAAAATTACGCAATGGTTCTTGCGCCAAATTCTCTAAGAATTTATATCTCAGTTGTGGCAAATCTGAATACCACCATGATTTTTCCCAACAACTGATGTCTAATTTGGCTTTCTCCATTAAATCCGTACCCAAAATAAAGCGCTGCGGTAAGTTTTTAAACACTATAAAAGAATGCCGAACCACCTTGCCTGGTAAAGTGACTTGCAGTGAAGTCCACCCTGGGGTATGAACTAAGTCACCATTAGCAGCAACTAACAACATTGGTAAAGGCTTAATCGTCACTTCCTTATCAACTGACAACAAAAAATTCTCCTCAACTAAAGAATAAACGCTGCCACTATCCCAAATTATAGTAGAGACGATTGCAAAGACATTTATAGGTACAAGTGGTTTTAAACCAATTAAAGGTTGCAAATTAGACCCTTAAATTACAGTGCGTTTTTCCCTATCATCTACAGTCACGCTTTCCGCAGACGGGGCAATTAGTTTCCCGTAGCGTCGCTTGTAGATGGCGCCACTGGAGCCGGTGCACGACACATTCTAGAAACGTGCCCCTCTTCCTTACATCTCCAGCAAATTAATCTCCCTCTCCTTCCATTACAACTACCAAGCGTGGGTGAGTCACCTGTTGAGCCAGACTGAGTTGTGGCCACCAATTTGGGGGAGGGAGGAGAGAGGATTTCACGGATGGTGAGGTCTGAATCTGAGCTAAGTCATGCCGACTACCAACACTACTAGAAATGTTTTGCCTAGGCTGAGAAAAAAAATTAACGTTATCTGATCCCCTTGACTCGTTCATAGCCACCTTCATGTGTCTGAGCTCTCGACGCAACATCACGTAAATGCGCTACTGATTTAAAATTATGTGTTGACAATATAGCTCTAAGTGAGGGAGCCAAATGAGCTAGAGCCACCCTTAATAAGTCGATTTCTCTCATAGGCACATCAAGGCGGCCATTCCAACGGAGAATGTCGTTACAAAACACATCAACCGGTTCTTCCATTTTGTGTGAACGAAAAAAAATTGTATCAACTAAACCTTCCTGTTGGGCTTCGTTAGTAAATTTTCTTCGTAATCCCAACTCAAACTGATACCAATCGACCGAAAAACCCTCCTCCTCCCACCAACGCAAAGCAAATCCAGTCAAGTGCGTGGGAATCCATGTTCTTAAAAACACGTCGGGAGGCATTGACAGAGTCTGCATGACCACCAAACACTCACGCAAAAAATCAGTGGCGGAATACTCCTCATCACTACCTGAAAAGTTTTTTAACTGAACTCTTGGCACCCAACTCCTTGGCAAATCACGAACCTGATTTGTGTGACCTTGCTGCGTTTTTAAATGATTTTGCCACAAAGTTTTGTACTCAATAAGCTTCTCAAACTCCTGTCTTTGCACCATAAAATGATCATTACCCGTATTTTCTCCACATGATGGCACCCTTAAATTAACTCCACCTTGATTACCTGTGTACACCTGCTTAGATGCTGTTTCCCTTGCTGAGAAATCAGTTTCACGTTCGGTAGATCCGAACCTCTGACCCACAACTTTACCCAAACAAGAATCTACACAGTTGTTAAAATCAACACCCATAGCAACTTCGTTATCATGTCTAGGCGGTTGAAGTGGTGGTAATTTATTAGATGGCTGAGAATATGGGGGAGGGTGTTGAATTTCATGAGAAAAATCCTGAGTGTTAATTAACGAAGTTTTATTTTGGTGACTGTTAACATTATTTTGACTTTCCGACTGAGGGGAGGGGGGGGGGGTTCGTTAAATTTGCTCCTCGTGACACCCTTGCCAAATTTACTCCTGCACGAATTGAATCAAAATCATCATCGAATCTAAACGATCCCAGGCTCTCTCTGGTTTCACTCAGGTGCAGGGTACTCATATCGTCAGTACGCTTAGGCTTTTTAATAGTAATGTTAGAAAAATCCCGCCTACCTAAAATTCCTTCTGCGGCCTCTATCTCCCTCTGATTATCTGCTAACGTGGTGTCACAAAGGTTTAAATCGACCGAGAAAGGTGCATCCATGATGAAACCGGAAAAAAACAAGCAAAGGCACAAGATTAGTTATCGCAAAGGAGGGGGTGGGGGAAACTTCACCGTTTACTAAAATTCCACAATGCTCCGTAATTTTACGCACAGAAATCACGGCAAAACCAAAGATACAAAAGACAAAATCAGCACCTCTTTTTTTTCCCTCTTCCTCCCCTACTCTTTGCACCAAACACCAAATTAACACACAAAAAAAAATCAGTACGCAAAAAATCTCAACAATCCAACAGAACAGTGCAAAGCTAAGAGAGAAAAAAGTTTACAATAACAAAAGGTATATGGGACCTTGCAACAGGGACACAATTGACGAGAAACGAACTCAGTGGCTTATTATCCGCAAAATCCCGTAATCCTATAATTTTTAAAAGTTAAAGATAAAAAATGAGAGGGATCCCTAACACAATTATCGTGTCTAAACATACCTACTTGTGTCAGAGCCTGAAAAGAAAAATCACACTGTTACAGTTAACATTAAACAACAATTGACTAACTCAAACAAACAACCTACGTAGTGAACACACCTGGAGAAGAAAAAAACCCAAAGATGTTGCGTACGAGTTTACGTTTAACTAAACACAATTACCAACTCACACTAACTTTGAGACTACACGCCAAGCGTATTTACCAAACCAAGAAACATTTTGCAAAATTGCTGTAATGATGCCACCGCACATCATTCCACGGCCCATCCTCTCAGCTCGCAAAAGCAGCGCATGCGCGCCCTGACCCGGGCAGTCGAGGCAGAGCGCGAGAGGTGGCCAGTTCGAGAGGACATGGTCAGGGCCCTCTCCTGCAATAAACCCATTCTTAAACAATAATCGAGCTTCATTCCAATGCTGGCAGGAGTCCGGAAGGGCTTCCTGTCAAGTTCTGGCGCCCGAACAAACTGAAGAATCCTGGAACGACGAAGATACGAAATATTCATTTTGAACTCAACTGCAAATCCCGTTAACCAACGCTCCGCGCCGATCCATGCCCTCAGGCGACCACGAGGCAACCATCGAAAATCGTACTACAAACAAAGAAGATGGTAAGAGAAATCCCCACAAATGTGAAAATTACTGTGTCGTGCCACTAATTAGACAATGTGTTTCGGACTTACGCAAAATTTTGTAACCTGATTGCGAATTTGGACAGAAAAAACAGGCCAAGCCTATCGACAACAACAAAGACATCCGGGAGACGCCATCTTTGAAAAACCACGTTTTCTCCCCACGTTTAGCCATGACGTATGGACTACACTCCATCCTTCAACTCAGTGAACTCAGCCTACAGCAAGCAGGTCTGTACCTACAAACTATAGACAATCTCGTAGTAACTATTTCGGAACTTGTTTGGCACCTACAGCACAAAATTCGCCAGAAAGTAATGCCGACCACCACTGTCAGAGGCAAGGTGATCCGAAATAGCTTCCGAATACCACAAGTGTACGAGGAATGGCTGCAGATACTGGAACGAGGCGAACAACCACTATTCAGCAGCTATTACCTAAGGCTCACAGACTGCTGGACCGCTGAAAACCAAAAATGGCGATCAGAACCGCTGATAGAACTGTACCGCTATCTCGAAAACCTACTAATCGGGATAGAAAGCCTGTACTACGGCAACTACTGTCGTCTTCATGCCAGCATGCAATTTTACAAACTTGTAGTGCCAATTTTCGAACACAGGGAAACAATAATCCAAGCAAGTGCAGCAGGCACAATGGCAGCCAAATTCATGATTGCATCCATCAGCGAAAATGTCAATACGAACATAATCCCAGCGATTGTTAAAGTGCTTCAAACCTCCTATCGGTGCACGGCCAACAGCGATGAGCCAGCCAAGACCGAAGCGGCAGTTACGGTAGGCCAACACACCACCGAACCGGCAAAGCACAGTGAAGCAAAAATGCCAGCAGTCACGACCAACAGTGCAAAAATATCGAGAACCGCAAACGATCACAAACTCAACCGAAAGAGACTGTATCAACGTCAACAAAAATGACGCAGAAAAACACGACAAAAGCACACACTGAAACACTGTAAGCATAAGAAAAAAACCGTCATGGTACTTCAAAACAACGAGCAACACAGACAGGCCACATTGCTCACGTACGACCGATCAACGGCAAAACTACAGAGACGCTGCCGGCAGCTGCTTACCCGATCGCCGCCGGAAAAAGTCAGCCGTACAATCCACACCGCTCAAAGACTCGAATCGTCGCTTCCGTGCACGAACAACACGTCGACACGTTCGGAAAAAACCACAATCACGAATCGGGAAAAGAGACTGGAAACCGAACATCTCCAATTAACGAACAATACGAAAGCGAGCAAAATTCTCGAAACGCCCACCGCGAGTACATACGTTCCACTCAAACAACGCAATGCCACGAGGAAACTGACCGGCGTATGGATGATCATTCACCACGATCCAGGACCCAACAACGAAGCGAATTCAGGGCAAAAAGTTGAGAAAGGGCCCATGAGTCCACACGCAAAATTTAAAATATGTGTAACAAGTGCAATCAATGTGGTGAGCATCCACGACGGTAAAGGTCGACCATCGCTTCTGCCATTCCCCGGAAGGCCACCACCAACTTTGAGGGCAAGTGTAAACAACAAACACACGTGCTCCATAGCACAGACAGACATCAAGTGTTGATTGTCATTGCCTAAGTCCCAGTATTCAATCACTAACACTAGAATTAAGACAAGGAGTGGGTTTTTTTTTATATAACAAATGTAAACATAAGTTCCTTTTTTTTCTTAAGCATACTACCCAGGTGAAAAACGTAGATCACAATTTTTGTCTCACTAACACATTAATGTAACGAAGCAGATAAATGGAAAAGCATACACCCAAACCAATATAATATGAATCTGTGCAGCCACATCACAGCAGGTAAAATATTAAACATTAAGCATTAATCGCATAAACCCAAGTCTGGTAAATGTATTTTTGAGCATTGTTTTGCAAGGACAGTAATGTATTTGGTGAACTCTTGACGAGTGAATTTTGAAGTGTAACATGACCATGTTGGGAGGAATGAATGTGAACGTAATTTCAGGGGTGGAATGTGATCTTATTTTCTTTCGCAGGAGAGCTTTTCTAAAAAAATGGGTGTATTCATTGTGTACCAGGCAAGAACGGTATTAAGATTTAAATGGTTTGCAGTGGGTACACTGGGATCAACAGTTTTCGCTCCTGTAGGTGAATGTAGACCACTAAGCTTGATCAACCTAGGTCACGTCAGTTTGAATGGCAGGGGGTAGTAAGGTATTAAAATGTTAGAGCTGTTGAGAGGCAAAATGGTATTAACAATTTCAGTCAACAGCTGGCCCCACACGAAGGTAATGCATGGTAGTGAAACACGGCAACTTGGAAACTTGTATGGAATTTGTAATAACATCACCAAGATTTAACTGTTTAAAACCT
Source organism: Lithobius niger (assembly GCA_023313725.1). Lineage (NCBI taxonomy): Eukaryota > Metazoa > Arthropoda > Chilopoda > Lithobiomorpha > Lithobiidae > Lithobius > Lithobius niger. The sequence continues at coordinate 21,267 of JAHWFP010231760.1, read as the reverse complement.
TGGAAGCCACCATCAGAAATCATTGTAGAAAATTTTTGACAACTTCACAGCATTGTAATAGCTTAATAGTTTTTTTTTAAGAATTGTACAACCAGGCATGTAACAAAGTATGAATGCAAAATGGAAATTTGAAGTAAGCTACTGGAGAAAAAATCAATGGCAACCGCCTAAAGAATGTGTATGCACAAAAATTGTTGTGATGCAGGAAATGTTAACGAAGGGAAACACTAACTTAATAATCTTATCTAAAGGCATTATTTAAAGGAATTTTTTTCTCTTCTACTACCAGTGTTGTTTATCTAATTTAGACCAATGTTGATGACCATAGAGAGAAACATGCTGAATTGGCTTTTCTCTGGGAGTTTTAATCGAGTAAATAGGCCACCTTGTATTTGTCAAATTATGCACCGATAGCTTTAACTGCCTAGAATTAAATGTAAGGAAGGGGAATTACAAAACTGGTGCGATGGAAGAATATCACACTTACATGAGAATTCTGATATTTCAAGAAATGTTTTTTTTTCATCATTATTACCAATTTTCACCTTTTGAATTGTTTTTTTTTTGCATTTTCAAGTTTTTTTCTTAACCAAAGTGAAATATAACATCTGCCTTAGGCAACAATTGTAGTAGGCCAAGGACTCCCAAACTCCTGCTTTCTCGGAGAGGGTGGAAGGTGTAATGATGCCACCGCACATCATTCCACGGCCCATCCACTCAGCTCGCAAAAGCCACGCATGCGCGCCCTGACCCGGGCAGTCGAGGCAGAGCGCGAGAGGTGGCCAGTTCGAGAGGACATGGTCAGGGCCCTCTCCTGCAATAAACAATAATCAAGCTTCATTCCAAGGCTGGCAGGAGTCCGGAAGGGCTTCCTGTCATTGCTAAAATGTTACTCGAAACCAACCTGAATCCTTTTAAAATCCCAGATTTCAGAAAAATCAGGTTTTTTTTGTTGCTTTGACTAGCCCCCATTGTCCTAACCCTTTTGGGGAAATAAAGGGGAGGGGGTATGGTAATAAGGGAAAGGCAGGTTATGGCTTTTGGCAGTGTCTAGAGAGGGGGGTGGAGGAATTTGGAGGGAATGGCCCAGGTTCGGGAAAAGGGTAGGCTCACTAGTAATTTCTAACCTCTAAACAAACCAACTCGCAACAACGTGTTTACGGGTGTTTCCCACATTATTTTAAACATATTTATTAGTATAATATATAATTACGTCACAAGTGCTGTACGGGAAACGATTCAGAATGTATGACATAATTTACGTAAGCAAGCTAAGACATAGGGTACGAAGCGCTTCAATAATTCGTGATCCAACAAGCAAACGCGTGGCGATAATTAGGAGTGAACAGATGATACAAGTCCCATGAATAAACTCGTGCGGCTAAAGGTTAAATCTTCGTAACGAACACTGTTAAAGAATCTTCGGGAATCCGACGTCCCACACTATAACCAAGACAAAACCTTGGATTAGAATTTTATGCTATGGCCCATAAAACCTTTCCAGAACTACCTGGGGTCTACACGGCGAACTTCGGAAATTAAAGCACAGTGCTTTGCAAAACTAGCTGAGCACACTAGTATGACGGACTACTACTATGGCTTCACGAAAGCTAAAGCACAAATAAATTCGCATCCCATGTAGCATAAAATATCACTTCCCTGGCTTTAACTCGGACATAGTTCCCTATCTTCGTAACCGAAATTCGACAGCTAGGCTAAAGATTAAAGTAGAAACGAGTGTCTTTACCTGATCAGGGTTTTGCCAAATCTTTAGCTCCTTGGAACACACGATGAGGGTAACAGGAAGACAGGTGTAAAGCATGACTTGCAGTAAACCGTAATGACGACGTTCTTCTCCCACAGCATACTAGACCATGAAAAGACAGCGTCTTTCCATCACGACGAAGGATTAATGTGACGTCAGGGAATGCATCCTCGTGAGCCAAGTCAAAAACATCCAGCCAGTAAACTCGCAGAAACAAAGTAACGACCCTCCCATGGAAGCCATGTCGTGAAGTCTCACTTCGCAATGACGGGCGAGCATATAAAAGGCAAGGGATGATCTGCATATTAGTGATTGATCATGATTACGAATTATGAGATTAAAGATTAAAAGTTAACACTTCATTATAAAATATTGCATTCAAGCAACGAATTAATAAAATACCTACTAAAGTAGAAAATATATAACAAGCAAACATTATGTGCAACATGAATTAGTTATTAAAACGGACTCTGGAGGATACAAGGTGTCATCATGAGTGCAGGTACTGATCATACCCATGCTGACATCACAGCCAGAAACACTAAAGGGTACGATTTAGAGTACAAACCGCAAAAGGATACCACAATGGGATTGCTTCAGAAGAACTGGGCTAGGTGGTAGGTCACCGGGTGCTTGTCTAAATGCGAGTCTGGTTGGGTACCGTTGTTGGGCCGGTTGGGTTGGAGGGGGAGGTGGCGGTGGAGGAATACATAGTGCGGGTGGAGGTATGGTTGAAGAATGGGAGCGGTTCCTTAGTCGGGCCCGCAGATTAGGGAGGTTGCGGAAGTAGTACTTGATTCCGTGAGACTGGAGTATTTTTTTCACTCTCTCGATTTTCCCCGGGTGGTAGGTGATGACCTCTTGAGGTTGGGCGGTTTCAGGAAAGCCCCCACAATGCCAAACCCTGGACAGAAACCTGAAACCGCCCAACCCCAAGAGGTCATCACCTACTACCCGGGAAAAAGCGAGAGAGTGAAGAAAATACCCCAGGCTCACGGAATCAAGTACTACTTCCGCAACCTCCCTAATCTGTGGGCCCGACTAAGGGACCGCTCCCATTCTTCAACCATACCTCCACCCGCACTAAGTATTCCTCCACCGCAACCCCCCCCCCTCCTCCTGCCCCTCCATCCCAACTGACCCAACATTGGTACCCAACCAGACTCGCATTTAGACAAGCATCCTATTTAGACAAGCATCCGGCGACCTACCACCTACCCCAGTTCTTCCAAAGCAACCCCATATCTCGCGAACACCCGAAGTGCTACCAGCCTCCCACTCGATAAAACGCATCCCAATGATTCAAAACGCGGTCTATGCTGTTCCATGTGACGAATGCGATGCAATTTACATCGGCGAAACCTGAAGGCGAATTTGCAAAAGAGTCCACGAGCACATGCTAGCACTCGATCAAAAAGAAACACAAAATGGGGTAGCCATGCATCACATCAAGTTCCAACACGACATCGCCTGGAACAATACACACGTGCTCCTCACATCTAACACCTCCACTGACGCACACCTCCAAGCCTTAGAATGCATGGCCATTCAACTATTCCAGTCTAAAAGAAGACATCTCATGAATTTACAGGAACCAGCTTATAAAAATATCCAGAAAATCACTACACCTGAACTGACAGAGCAAGCCTCTCCTAGAAATGGCACAAACTGCTGACTCCTACTTCAACAACGAATGAGCAGCACGAGTTTGCAGCACGAGATAGCAGCACCATCCAAACGGCCAACGGCGGCGAAATTCAAACATAAACTCTAGCATGTAGTCGTTATTTTTGTGCGTGCTCGTACACATTTTGCCTGATGAAGGTAGTGGATGTTCTCTGGAAACATATTATACTACCAAAAATTTGCTAAACCAATCATTGATTTTGGTTGTTTCTTTTCTGGCATAGAGTTTGTCCTCTTTTCACGATTTCTTTATCCACAGCAAAATGAACCTGTCGGCTTTCAAAAAAAAATGAAATGCAATTTATTTCAGATCAACAGTATCAAAAGTGAAATAATTAAACTTTTGGGTTCAGTTACATGGAGAATGCGCTCTCGAGTCTTGCATGAAATTTAAGCCATACATCATTTTATTCCAATTCCACCCAGAATAGTATTGCTCAATTACTGAGACAATTTAATCTTGCTGTACATAATGATTGTACTGATTTCTGTGAAGGAAGGTCCGTTTTCCCTAGTCACATGACCATTAATTATTTTGGGCCGGTCGGTAAATACGAAATTCTTGCTTAATTATGTAAAGCAGTTTCTATTATTAATTAGCTGGGTTTGGAAGCTAAAATAGGAACCACTAAAAAGGTACCATGATTTTAGTCTGAACAGGGGTTATGTAAGGAATTAATTATTGGCTTAATTAGTATTTATAACAGAAACAATACAACTAATTAATTAGATACATATTTACATAATATCATACATTTATTAATAGATCAAATAGACTCAAAATAGATCAAATAGAAATAGATCAAATAGACTCAAGATAAGTAAATATACTTAGGAGTCCTTCATCAAAGACGACCGACAGGCGGCAAGATCATGGTAACCAGACCAGTGTAATTACACCTATTGTTAGAGTTTAAAGGATGGCATTACCAGTTGATAATATTTACGACATTTCGTAGAACCTAAATTACTTTCTAAAAGCAGATTTAATTATGATAAGATTGTCGCTCATGATTGATCACTTCGAAGAATAACTATAAAACACTCCCACACGGGATAGTTAATTATATCGGCAGATAGCTTCAAAGCGCCGACTACGGGGAACATTCAAAATCCCCGAACGCAACAATAGCATGATTGACGTGTGTAGAAGTCCCATTTGGTGATAAGGGCCCAAGCTGTCAGAATGTTACTATATTTAGCATTTCAATAATAAATCAATACTACAATGGATCGATCATGGCTGATAACTCTACAGTATATAAACCAAACCCCGGAATGCGTGATATCAGTCAATCAATTAGCCGTTCAACAGTTGTTTAACTAGTTCACGCCAGTCGTATTCTTGGAGTCCCGATTTGGAAAGCACGCCAGGCCAACCGCCGTGCCGCATCTTGGATGGAGCTTCACCGCCGAGCTAGGGCCGAGTGCCGATAGCTTCGCTCACGCTTCTAATAAGAGCTAAATATTTCAATACGATAGCAATAGCTATGATTGTTTTAGAAAACTAGTAACAATACTACGCTACTAAATTAACCTGAGATTACTTAATTATTTAAGACAATATAATAATGATTTAGTTTCTGCTCGACTTAATCAGTAATGCCATTCGTTCGACTCATTGCCGAATAACTGTAACCGATACATTTAATCATAACAACCTGTGACTGATTTAATTGACCATATTGTGGGGGTCAATATTGTGTACACCGGAGTGTTGATTAAAGGCCCAGTATTAATTGAATGATTGGTTATTATTTAGCCTACCTATTTAGTGCATAACTAGTGTTTTATACAATTGATTGCCCTTATGCTATCCTGATAATAATGTTTGTTCTGGTCAATTGGCCACTGGAGTAGTGGTAAAATACGATATTCGGTTACACATATATACCCTCACTTCCGGTCATGTGATAAAAGTGGGGGTAATGATGCACTTCCGATCATCTGTTGAAAAGTGGGGTTCCATTTTTCTTCAATCTGGAGGACTGTGGAAAAGTGCTTTTTACTATCTGTTTTTCGGCTTTCGTCGATCTGGATGATGGTGGGAAAGTACTTTTTGCTTCCTCCTATGATGTCACTTCTGGTCACGTGATCAAAGTGGGGGTATTGATGCACTTCAGATCACATGATGAACAGTGGGGGCGTTAGTTCCGGATTTTTCGTCAATCTGGAGGAGGATGGGAAAGTGCCTTTCGCTACCTTTTTTCATTCTTCATCAATATGGAGGTAGGTGGGAAAGTGCTTTTGCTGTATTCTATGACGATTCTTCCAATCACGTGATTAAAATGGGGGTAATGACATCATTTCCGGTCATGTGATGAAAGTTGGGACGTCACTTCCGAATTTCATCAATATGGAGGAGGGTGGAAAAGTGTCTTTTTTTCGTTTTTGTGAAGAGGATCACGCGTAGGGTACGGCCTGGGGAACCCACATCCCGAACCGTTTCATTCTAAGACCGACAGTTCTCGAGTTATCAGGGTGGGCCAACTTGCCAAAAATCGAGGTACCCGATTTCTGGGGTGGGCTATACGTAGGGCACGGCTCAAGGAAGTCAAATCGTGAACGGTTTCACTCCAGGACCAACGATAATAAATAATTTGGCCAACTGATAGGCGAGGCCAAGTGCGGGCGGGGTATCGTGCCTGGGGGTCAAATTTTACTCCGTTTTGCTCTAGAACTAACGGTTATCAAGTTATGGGCATTTTAAATAATTTCGGAAATTGAAACTGAAACCTGGGATCTTAGAAAAAATGGCGGCATTTCTGGTTCCGGGCCAAGATGGAGGCATTTCCGGTTCCTCTTCCGACAGGATGTGACGTCATTCAAAATGGTGGCACTTCCGGTTTACATGGGGGCGACCATCTTGTCTGTCTGTCCTCTGAGTCTGCCAAATCGCATTTTCCTACTACTCACTTCCTGTTCGTGACATCACTTCCTGTATGACGTCACTTCCTGTTATCACTTCCAGTTATGACATCAGTTCCAGTATGATGTCACTTCCTGTTATGACATCACTTCCTGTCATGATGTCACTTCCGGTTATGACATCACTCCTTGGATTTGTACTAAGTCTGTGTTTTGTGTGATATTAATCTTAGTGACGCGGTGAGTTTAGGTGATATTGAAAAACCTTTAAACAATCAATTGTGATTATTAGTGGAGAGTGTTTTGAACAAAACTCTGATGTATTGAGAGTTATAGTTTATTTTTAAAGTACATTTTTGTAGGTTTACACCCATAACCATTACGGTAAGTCCAGTGAGTTAAGTGTCAAAACAAAATTCGAGAAAATTCAGTCCAGATGTAGTTTTGGACTCGAACACACGGCCTCCCAGCCTTGGTGCAGTTGGGCAGGGCTACATGCACCATATTATATGTGCAACTTCTAATATGGCGCGTATAGCCCTGCCCAACTGTGCCAAGGCTGGGAAGCCGTGTGTTTAAGTTCAGAACTGCATCTGGACTGAATTTTCTTCGTTGGATGATTCCTAATATAGGGAAAATATTTCCCATGATGCATCACACCAATAAAGTTGACACAGTTCCAAAAATAAAAAAAAATGGCACATTTCCAAAAAATAAAAAAATTGACACGGTTCCAAAAATAAAAAAAACTGGCACGGTTCCAAAAAATAAAAAATTGGTACTGTTTAAAAAATAAAAAAAAAGTTGGTGCTGTTCCAAGATAAAATTTTTTTTGAGGAGGGCCCTAAGTATGGCGAGATCAGACGAGGAAAATTCAGTCCAGATGCAGTTCTGGACTCAAACACACGGCCCAGGTGCAGTTGGGCAGGGCTACTTGCACCATATGAGTAGGGAATCTCCACTACTGGCTCCCCTCTCGGGTGGTAGTAACTCCCCTCTAGGGTAGCAGTAACTCCCCTTTATGGGTTGGTAGTAACTCCCCGTTTGGGTTGTAGTAACTCCCCGTGCAGGGTCCAGAAATAAAATGCAAAAAATTTCCATTTATTTTGTTAGTCCTATGTAAGGAATATTCATTTTTTTTTAAAGTGTATCTTCTAAATTCTAATTCGTCTTTTTTTTAGGAACTCCAATTTATCTCTTCATTTTTCCTCGTGTTTTTTTTTTGGGAAAATTATTTCGTATATAATAAAAGAATAATAATAAAAGGAATGAACGATTTTTCTTTCAAGAAAAGAAAATGAATTCAAAATCATTATTTACGTGTGCATACTGTGGAAAGGTCTACGCAACTCAGCAAGATTTGATCCATCATCTTCCCAACCATCGATCCGATCTTCGACCAGAGTGTTTACTCTTCGAAAACGAGTTGAAAGAAATTGAAGGTGAAGTAAGCTGCAAGTTGGTGCATGATGATATGCATCGAATTTATTTCCGTAAAATGGAATGTATCTATTCATCTCGAGCGCTCAATCTACTGTATTGTCCGCTTAAATATCTTATTACGACTTGCTTGGATCAACTGACCAATTATAAATTTCACCTGTGTTTAGAAGCAGATTTTACCAGGGATTCCAACACCGTGCGAGCCTATTTCTGGTACGTCTATACAGCTATTTACAGTGAATCTGATGTGTCGGAAATCTTGGAGGATGCTTGCAAAAAAATACAACAGTCAGTCGAAACTTTCGAAGAAAAAGGTAGTGGTTGGCGATTTTTGAATGTTTGGGGTATAACTGTAAAAGTGGCAAAAATCAATCCTTTTCGCCCTAGTTCTTTCTTACCCTTGCCGAGTGCATTACGCAAGAAAAGCGAAGTTATAGTGAATGTGGAAAATTCTGACGAAAAGTGCTTTCTATATTCCGTTTTAGTCGCTAAAATGAAGTGCTACGAAACCGAAGTTAAATATTACGAACCATTTTTGAATACCGTAGACCATTCCATGTTGACGTTCCCCGTGAGTCTACGGCAAATTGATTCCTTCGAACGAGTCAACAATTTGTCCATTAACGTAATTTCTTACAAGGGATCGATAGGGTTACACCCGGTGAGAGCAAACAAAAATATGGAAGGAGAACTAATTGACCTGTTACTTATAGCCGACGAAAAAGGAAATACTCATTACTGCGCTATCCTCGATATTGATAGGGTACTCCGATTTCGAGGTGTTGGAAGTACGGAAATTTTACTGTCGTAACTGCTTCACTGTCTTTGGTCAATTCATGATGGAGCACACCAGTAAATGTGTGAGATTGAATAGGGCGCAAGTACTCACTTTCTTACCACCCGGTGCTAACACGTTAAAATTCCTACACTACGATAGATGCAATCCTCATCCTTGGGTAATTTATGCAGATTTCGAATGTATGCTCAGACCCGTGCAAACTAGTAGCACCGATCCATCCTCGAGTTCGTCTACTAAAGTCAGTTTACATTCGCCTACTAGTTTCGGCTACGTCGATGTTAGTCCAAAAAATGAAATCGTGAGTCAAAAATTCTACCTCGGCGAGGACGCGGTGGATAAGTTTTACGAATGTATGAATATCAAAATTAAAAAGTTTGCCTCGATTATCTCACGACCGAAACATCTGATGATGACTGCCGACGATGAAATTCGGTTCTCGAAAACCGATACTTGTTACTACTGCAGTAAAGTCATCAACTCCAATAGAGTGAGTGAGAGATCACTGCCATTTCACGGGAAAGGTCAGGGGTGCTTCTCACATAAAATGCAATCTGGAGGCTAGACAATAAATACTATCCCGGTCGTCTTCCATAACTTGGAAGATTACGATATGCATCTACTGATTTTTGCGACAGAAAACTTCCCTTCGGGAGTAGACGTTCTTGCTAGAAACACCGAGCGTTTCATGAGTATGACCATTACGCGGTACTTTTCCTTCGGTGGAAAGGACCTTTCGGTAAGGTTGCGATTTTTAGACAGTTATAGTTTCCTATCTTCCTCGCTCGAAACCTTGGCTAAAAACCACAAGAAAGATCGATCTTTCCCCATCTTAAAAACTGCTTTCGATTCGGTAGACTGGTTCGAGCCAGAAGCGAAAAAGGAAGAAATCTTGGATTTATTGACGCAAAAAGGCCACTACCCGTATGAGTACATGCAGTCTATGGATGTGTTTGAGGACCAAGAATTACCTCATAAAGCAGCATTCTTTTCCTCTCTACGTGGCGAAGGCATCACCGACACGGAGTACGATCACACAATGTCAGTTTGGAAGTTGCTGAAGGAGAAGGTTTTTAAAAATTACCATCTCGTTTATCAGATGATCGACGTGTATCTTCTAGCCGACATTTTTCAGACTTTCAGGGAAACTTGCTCAATCAATGACGGCATAGATCGTTGCTACTACGTATCCACACCAGGGTTTACTTGGGCAGCCGCGTTGAAAAAAACCAAAGCCAAACTAGAACTGTTTACGCACGGAGGAAAGCATAACTGTATGACTTCTGGTATCAGGGATAGAACAACTTTTGTGTCGAAAAGGCATTCGATCGCCAATAATAAATATCTACCAGATACTTACGACGAAAATTTACTTAGTATATATTTAGTAGATTTGGATGTCAACAACTTATACGGACTAGCCATGACGGAATTCCTTCCTTACAATCGATTCAGCTGGCTGACGAGGAGAGAAATTCTTGAATTTCGCTTGGCATCGGTCGAAAAAGATTCGGAATATGGCTATATATTGGAAGGGGACTTGGACTATCCGCCCGAGCTATACGACGATCACAACGATTATCCTTTAGCGCCAGAAAAGTTTAAAATAATGCCGAAACTCGTGTCTCCCTTTATGAAAGAAATGGCAGGAAACAAGAAGATAGTTTCTGCTTCAAAACTGACAACAAATCTGCTCCCGAAGAAAAACTACGTAGTTCATTACAGGAATTTACAATTCTACTTGAAGCACGGTTTAATTTTGAAAGGTATTCACAGAATTCTAAAATTTCGTCAGAAGCAATGGCTAAAATCCTACATAGAATTTAACACCGAAAAGCGTCAACTCGCAACGACGACGTTCGAAAAAGACTTTTTCAAACTGAAAAATAATTCGGTGTTCGGAAAAACGATGGAAAACAAATTGGTGCGTTTATCCGTGAAGTTGTCCGATAATCAAAAAAATCTGTCAAGTACAGCACTCTGCCAGACGCGGATTCATTCAAGATCCTCAACGAAAATCTCATACAAGTAAACTTGAGACTTCGTAACATCAAGTGCAACTTACCGGTTGCGTTCTCGAACTTTCCAAACTCACAATGTATGAATTTCACTACGAGTTCATGCATCCAAAATATGGAGACCGAGTGCGTTTACTTTTCACGGATACCGACAGTATGTTCTATGAGGTAGAGACTGAAGATTTTTACCGGGACATGGAAATTGAGTCAGATAGATTCGATACCAGCAATTATGATCCATCACATCCTCTGTATAGTATTAAAAACAAAAAAGTCCAGGGAAAAATGAAAGATGAGACGGCAGGCATCCCGGTGAAAGAATTTGCAGGCTTGAAAGCAAAAATGTACTCAGTTTTAGTAGGGGAAGAGAGTATTAGAAAGGCTAAAGGGATTAGTAAAGCGTTTATCCAAAAAAGTCTCAGTCACGAAGACTACAAAAAAGCGCTATTTTCTAAAACATCGTCGAAAGCCACGTGGATGAGCATTCAAAGTAAGGATCATCAGCTCGCTACGGTTGAAATTTCAAAATCTTCCGTATCTCCTTACGACGATAATTCGTGTTGGATGATGTAATAAATACGTTAGTGCACGGTCACTACAGAATGGGTATAGCGCAGGATTTTATAGATGGTATAATCGATCCAATGGAGGATGAAGAAGCTGAAGAGCAAGCTTCGCTGGAGAAAGATGAAGAGGTAGAAGCATCAGCCACTGAAATACCGAACCGATACGAAAAAGAAAAAATAGTGGCTTATAAGAGGAAAAGAGCCGCGGCTGCTCGTAAGAAAAGTGCGATAGAAACTGTCGAAAAGAGAAAAGCTAGGTTGGAGAAACGTGCGACGGAAACTGTCGAACAGAGAAAAGCTAGGTTGGAGAAAATGGCCGCTGCTTTTCGTAAAAAACTTGCGACAGAAACTGTCGAACAGAGAAAATCTCGGTTGGAGAAAATGGCCCCCGCTAATAGAACTAAATTAATATTCAGACGAACTACTAATATGATCTGTTGTACTTAAAAATCAAGTAGAAAGTATTTAAGAAGATAAAATGCTAATGTTATCAGTCCAGCTATTAAATTTTGAATCATATCCCTTCCACTTAACGAAGTAGAGCATTTTCCCATCTGTACCTTTCTTTCGTCTTAATACTTTCTCCACTAAAAATAAATCGGGGACGAGAGTTTTTTGAATTTCTTGTTCGTAGAAACCTTCGAGCACCGGTTCGTTCAATTCGTCTTTTAATAGATAAGTAACAGGTTCGGTTTTTTGGACCTTACGGATTGTGAAAACTTCGTTAGTAAAATTTTGTAAATAACCTTTATCAAAAATTTTCTAAACTTTAGAAATTCTGACTTTGTTTCCTACAACAAATTTGGGTTTTTTCAACGATTGTTTCGGTTTAATTTTCAGTGACGATTCGTGTTGTCTGGTTACTTCCCTCGGTTTTAATTTAGTTGTGGAGTGAACCGTGTCATTTTACCGTGAAACTAACTCATCAATAATGTGTATCCATTGGTAGTTCCCCTGCTTGGTGAATTGTTTCCACATGTGAATTTTCAGCGTTCTGTTGAAACGTTCTACAACGCTCGCTTTCTTCTCAGAGTGGGTAGAGTACAGGTTGATGTTGTGACGCGTAAGGAGTGCTTTAAAGTTTTTATTGTAGAATTCACTGCCTGAATCAACTTGTAAATTTTTAGGGGGTGTCGTTCCTTCGAGTATCTTTTTAAAGGCTTCCGTAACGACTACACCGGAATTTTGATTTAAGGGGAATGGCCCAATAAAGCCGGGATATGACGTTAATGCAAGTCAGTAGGTAATTAAATCCTTTATTAACGTTAGAGTAAGGTATCATTTCCACCAAGTCCGCTTGCCATAGATCATTCAGACTCCGCCCTATCACTTTCCTACTCGGAAAATGTTTCCGTGTCCGTTTTTGTAGTTCGTTTATGAGTTGATCCATTTCGTTTTTTTTCCTTCCCATTCCGAACTTGAGCTTCATCCCTATGATTTTTTTAACGATCGCAGCGGCTAATTTTTCTCTCCAAGAGGTCGAAGGATCCTTACATACTTTTCGAGCTTTAGATATAAGAATTTCATCGGCGACGTGCCGTTCGTTTAAATTTGGGCTTTTTGAGTAGGCGATGTCGTGTTCTTTACACGCCTCATCCAGTTTATTTATTCCAGGATCCCCTCTAGCTAATCTCTGATTTAGTTTTGTTCCTGGTCCGCAATATTGATATCCGGGTAAATGTACTTCTACCGGTAAATGGTCTACGATTTTATTTACGATTCCTTTCCCAGACTTGATGAAGGAAACTCTTTTCATTCCGCACATTTCGCTAAAGTAGACTTCATGCTTCTGTTATTTTTCGATATAATAATAGTAGGAGGTTCGAGCCGGTTAGGTGTGGATCGTTTACATTTTACGCAATATTTCATCTTGGCCTCTTTTTTTATTATAGAAAATTTTTTATCGTAAACCTAAATTCTGATAAGCGTTTTTTTATTCTCTAGCGGTGATGAACCTTCGTTGTTCCAATTCCGATAAAATTTCTATCATTTCATTCCTGTGACCGTCGTGACCCGCTTGGGTTGACCCGTACAAAAGTCTCAGTCTTTCGACCAGATTGTTAGAATCGTCGTAGTACCTGTAATCCACCATGCTCCGGGTTTTTTTTACCATACCAGTTCCCTTTTTCTTCGTTTTCATATCCTCCCAGATAGGACCGATTATCGATGCGTACTTGGCACTTTGATTCGACTTAGGTTTTCGAGTGCCCGGATCGTTGTTTTGGTAGATAGCGTGCGTGTTTTTTAAACGAGAAGCGTAACTCGCCTTGACTTCGGGAGCGTACGATGGTTCCTTCAAATCCTTAAAAACCAGCAAACTCCAAAGTCTTCGTCTTCCCGCGTACTGATTACCACCGACCACTATGTCGTTCTCGAATATTTTTACGGGTTTATTAGCGATGCTCATTTCTCCAGGTTTCATGTCGTATTGCAGTCCGAAGACAGGATCGGTCTCTTTGGGATTTTGGAAAAATTTCATCAGGAAATATTTCGCCGTTTGGCGTATGACTTGGCCAGGTAACAGACTATCCAAAGATCTGAGGGTTGGGAAATTTGGAAGTTCTGGTGGTGTCGACACGTGTCTGTTTTGTATTGTCAAAAGTGTGGGGGTGACTTTCAAACCTGTACTGATAGATGCGTATTCGGTTCGCGTAACTGGAGTCGAGTATTCGGAAATAATTGGATCTCGCGCTATCGGAGTTTAATGCTCGACGGAAGGTTTCGGCGATTCAAACTTCTACGTCTCGTTCCCCGTGGTTTCCCACTCTTCATCATCTTCATCCTCGGATTTATACTTTTTTTTTAAATGGGAGTAATAATTCGTATAAGTTTTAGTCGTTTTCTCGTTGGAAAACCGGCAATAGGTTTCGCAGGACTCGTTACGGGTGGTGGTAGATTAACAACGATAGGTTTCAAAGTATTTACGATGGGTTTAAAAAATTCTTGTAAAGATTCTCCTTGATCTCGTTCGTCCAAACATTGATTCAAAAATTTCCCGTAAACGTTTTTTGAGATTTACTATTTCACGTTTCTTTTCCATGTTATCTTTTTTCTTTCTTTTGTTTTTATCATCGAACGAAAACGTACGTTTATAACATCCCTCGTTCAATGTTTTGTCGATCGATAAAAACCCGTACCGGATCGTCCCAACATGTTCTACACAACGTTTTAAACTCCGGAAATTCCATGTCAGGACCGACATGATTTACGTATAAATGTTTCAGGTTTAAATCATCCACGGGAAATATGATTAATAAATTGGCGTTATCTCTAACCACTTGTTTGGGAATTCTGGTGTAAGACGGACTGCAATAAAAAACGTCCGCGTTAGAATGATGGCCTTGAGCGAAGTAACGTTCTATGTTTTTTTGTTTGTCTAAAAAACCATGAGATTACGAAATTTGGTGTCCAACTCCTCGGTAGGAATTAAATAGTTTTGAAAGTCGTGAAACCTCGCTATCTCCCATCCTACGGTTCCCTCAATTTCGGAAAATAGAGACTGTAAAGCTCGGTATTTCGCTTGACACAGAGTTTTGCTGAAAACGTATAATCTTTCGTAATCCAACCATCCTTCGTTACAGATAAAATTAAACAGTAAGTTCGTCTTTCCGCAGTTTGCCGGTCCTATAATCAGGCATCTGATGTTTGAAGGTAGAAATGGGTGATTTTTGGGTTTCTTTATCGGCACGAAGAAATCGTAATTTTGAATATCCATTGTTTTTTCTTATTCAGAAATCAAACTCATAAAGTCTTTGTCTGAAAACTTTTCGTTGAATGTATTAGATTCGACGACTCCATAATCTACGATACACCAAAGTTTTACGGTTCTGGGAGTGTAACTTACGACAAGGACATACTTCCGCACAGAGCCAAGTTAAACCACGGTTTTTCTATAACGTTTTTGTTAAGTTTTCCTTTAGTTTTGTGGATGTTGTTGTACACCCACGTTCTGAGACATAGCGGTTTACCCGACTCACAGTCTGCCTTTTGACAAAATGGGTAGCAGGTGGAAACTGGGTGCGAGTAATTGGAGTAATGAACATCGTCAAAGAAACGGGTTTCTGCTCGTCGGTTTCAATTTCTAATTTTTTGCAGATATATCGTTTAAGATTTTTCATCGCGGTTTGAGATTCGGGGGTCGACGGAGAAATCCATCCCTTACACCTGGAATCTTTGTTCAAAATGGGAGAACCTATTCCTTTTAAATCCTCGAATTCTACGGAAGGAGATAAGACGTGCTTTACTCCATTTTTTAAATTTGTCGCATTTTCCGTCTTAACTTCTAGAGAATTTGATTGCAACAGACTCGAAAGATTTCCATACCAGGTAGAATGAGACATTTCTTATTCCTTTTGTTTATATATAAAAAAAAATCGTCAAAATGCCGGTTAATAAATTTGGACAATCTTTGAAACGAACGCAAAGAGATGTAAAAGGCGTTCCGGGTATAGGATTTATATTAGACCTGAACCATGATTACGACATGCAAAATAAGCGACTGACTAAAGTCGGAGCTGCTACAGAACCCGAAGATGTTGTAATTTATTCCCAATTTACCAAATTAGAAAACGAAGTAAAAAAATGTAAAGCCGACGTAGGATTGAAGAAAGATGCGGATGGACATTTTAACGCTGAAAAGAAACATATTAAAGATCTCGAAACTCCCTCACAATCTAAGGATGCGGCGACTAAGGATTACGTCGATTCAAAAACTGTATCAGACATGCGAATGAATCGCTTAACTAATCTAGCTGCTGGTATAGATTGCGAAGATGCGGTGACTTATTCTCAGTTGATAGATGTAAAAAATTTAAAAACTACGTTGGAGAAAAGTGCCGATGGTCAACTCGACGCGAAAGATAGACTAATCAAGGATCTGGCATTTCCTGCACAATCTAAAGATGCGGCGAATAAAGAATACGTCGACGCGAAGCTTCTCGTCATAAACGAAGTGGAAACCAAACTCGGTTACGTTTTGAAGGAAGGTCCCGATGGACTGCTCGATGCAAAAAATAACCTAATCAATGACCTCGCATCCCCAGCATAATCTAAGGATGCCGCGAATAAAGAATACGTCGACGCGAAGCTTCTCGTCATAAACGAATTAGAAACCAAACTTGACAATGCCTTGATTATGGACTCTCGCGAAATATTTGACGCAAAAAATAAACGAATCGGTAACCTCATGAACCCTGAGAAACCTTCAGAAGCTGTTACTAGAGAATTTCTCTTCGAAACTATTAGAGAAGGGTACCGCATAGATACACTTCACTTGGCGTTGAACGAGGATGAGGGTGAGCGTTTGGTACTCGATGCACAACAGAGACGAATCAAGAATCTAGCATCACTCACACAATCTAAGGATGCCGCGAAAAAAAGAATACGTCGATGCGAAGCTTCTCGGTATAAACGAATTAAAAACCGAACTTGACAATGCCTTGATCATGGACTCTCGCAACATATTCGACGCAAAAAATAAACGAATCAGTAACCTGGCGAGCCCCGAAAACCCTTCGGAAGCTGTTAATAGAGACTACTTCTTCGAGGGTATTAGAGATGCCTACGAAATAGACAAACTTCAAACGGCATTGAACGAGGACGAGGATGGGGTACTCAGTGCAAAAAACAGACGAATCAAATTTACGCTCCCTCCAACTGCGGAACATTACGTGGCTACTAAGGGTTTCGTCGATAGTCAAATGGTTTCTTTAAACGTAGAAAAAAACTCCCACCAGACGCGGAGGAAGCCAAGAATCATTTTGACGTCAGTTTTGTGATGGAAAAATATATAAATCCACGTATCGACTGTATAGTTACTTTTCGCGGAACTAGCCCTTACCCTAAAGGTCACTTTTTTACGTGTAACAATAACTATCTTCGCCAATACTACTTATCAACATCCGGTTGGTATATCCTGGGAATGAATACAGGAAGTAGCGGAGACTATATACCTAGTTCAGACCCTCCAGATATAAAGGTTCGCTGTTTAATAACTAATTTTTTTGATTTGTCGGAAAGTATACCCGAAGACAAAGGATTTCAAGTTTATCTCGGTTTCGAGAGCCTTCTCCAACCTTCAACTTTAAGTATAACTGAAATACCAATCATCGTGCGCGATGGTCACGCGATTTATATAATGGCTGATACGGCAAGCACGGAGGATAAAGATTACCAGCTAGATATATACCTAACCAAGACTCGTTGTATACCATGGTCACAGCAGAGAGCATGTACCAATCCCTACAAAGAACAATGGGGATAACCGAGTTAAAGAGTTAACCGTCTTAAAATATCTTCGTAATCATATCCCTTGCACGAGAAAGTTAGAAAAAATAAACAGAAATGACCGCACAATGTTTGATTAAAATTTTGCACCCTGTCGTAATTGTATTTAACGGGACCCAAATACTCCGAAATGGATGTCGGTGGTTTGAGGTTGCCGAAACTGTTGAAATAACAGGGTATGTCAGTAACTGTCGAGTAAGCCACCCAATGACTTTCATTTCCATCTTGAAAATTTTCGAGATTAACGATGCCGCATTCGCCACGAGGTTTAGGTTTTAACGGCAGACGATCCTTGCTAAAAGTACCTTTGTATTTAGGAATTTTCAAAACTTTGACTAATCTGTTTAAAATTGAGATTCGTTAACGGTTTAGTAAAATCGGTCAGACCTTCACTGGCCTTAGAAAGAGCCCTCTGCCACGATTCGCTTTTTTTTTCTTTTTACGTTTCAATCCCGAACCCTCCATCTTCTTGTTATGTCTCACCATTTCTTCCATTACCTTAGCATCGTTCTGGCTCTTTTAAACTGCAGCGGCGATACCAGCGGCACCTCTGGCTAGACCACCTACACCGGCTAAGATGAGTCCCAGCAATGCCAACAATGGTAAAAACCCACCTCGTTTCGCGATCTTTTTTCTTTTCACCCCGCTCCGTTTTTTCCGATTTTACTTGTTTTCGGTTTTTTTTTCGCCATCTCTCTTTTCTTAATAAATCACTTCGACTTTGCCTTTATCCAATTTCAAACTCATTTTTCTATCACCGATCAACAGCGCGTGGCACGTCGTGTTAGCTGGAACCGCGGCGTAAATTTCAACTTTACTTGTACGTCGACTATGCCGGACTGAAATCTCTCCGATTGCTTGGTACAGACCAAAACTACTAGAGGATGCGTCTTTTTTAACTGCAGCGAATCGATACACAAGTCCCCGACATCGTACAAAGCTCGTCTAAACTCTTGAGCCATTCCATACAGGATCGAGTATTCTCCAGTAGCGTAATTTACGTTCAAGTCCAAGAACGGGTAACGTTCGGAATTTAAAGTTACATGAGCATCTTGAAGACTGCAGTGATCGAATACGGCTGGATTTTTAGTTTGCGCATCTTTTCTATCAGTCTGAAGAGCTAGAATAACCCACCTCGGTTTTTCGAGGGCCGAAGTAGTAAGCACGCGCCATGTGAAACTAGTGTTCTGAGGAAATTCGCAACTATCGTAATGCCAGTGCCTAAAACCCAAGTCCACGTTCATCCCACCTTCTATGTAGCTAAAAAGCCTGAGTTTTGCTTGTCGGATGTGGTTACGTGTGGTACGTGCCACGTAACACTACTCAATTCGACTTTCCTAATGGCTGTTGCAGCTGCCCAGAATACAGCATCGTTATTGCTCGCCCTAGACAACGTTAGGACATGCTTGGCACCGTACAGCACCTTGTCATAATTTTCGAAAAATCCCATGCAGTGTTTTAAAGGAATGGCGAACGAGAAGCTTCCTTTAGGAGTCGTTTCCTTTACGATGATGGAAAGCCGTAATTTGAATCCGATGTTATCGTTCAAACTGGCCGCGGAAGATTCTGCCGCATCTAACGCCCAGCAGTTCCCCAGCAACGACACTTGATCGGTTGAATCGTACGTAAGGAGACCTTTCATGAGAGTCCCATAACCGGGGTAATTTAACTCATCCACTCGCTTATCCCCCAAATGATATTTAATGCTGGAAAACAGGTACAAGGAACCATTATTAATGAGAGACACTACGTCCGCATCGGCAAACTAGAACCGTCGGCATTCAGTAACCTACCTTTAATCAGAAGATAACTATTCACAACGTGTAGGAACAAATCCTGGTTTTCGATTACGATTTTAATTTCCGAATTGACGTTGTTTAGATTGGTTCCTACTATCGGATTATATTCATGAAATGCGTAGCTCTCCACGGAAGAATCTTATTGTAAAGATTCGTTTATATCGTGGTAATGTTCCGTTAAACTCATCTTCTCGCTTTCGTTATATATTTGATGAATGCTGCGTTTTTTGCCCTTAATTGATTATTATCTACGACGAATCCTTTTCCAATTATTCTTTTTTTTCTTTCGAATACTAACATTCTTTTTTTTTAATATATACAAAATTATTTTTTAGACCAAGTCTGACGGTAAGGGTTTCCCCGTTTAAATTTATTATTTCGTTATCTTGAGAAGTTAACCAAATGCAAATATTACAAATCTTGTCGGTAGTTACGGGAAGGTAAATTAAATTTGGAGGGGAAATTATCATCTTATAACCCGGTGGCACTCCCGGATAAAAAGCGTATGCAAGGTTGAGTGTCGTCATTCACGTAGGAAGACCCGATTACGTTGGTATGAACGAAAATTGTATTGAGCCCCATTATATCCACGTATTTTTGACCTTGCTGAGTTTTAGTATAAGTTCCTGGAAGGAACCCTAGAACGGTTCCTAAATTATTATCTCCCAGAAACGAAATGCCGTAGAGCGGATTATTTATAACCAAATTTGTTTTTAAAGTATTATGGTTCGGTTCTAAAACGATGGCAGTCTTTTCGTGACCACTTCCTTCCAAAGTAGACTGTATAAAATTATTCAAGTCCGAAATTTTGTAAGTGCCGGGAATGACTCGCACTTCGATCCAATTCGCTCTACCATCGATAGTGTACAAAAATTCGTTATTGTCAGCGTGCACGTTGAAAATACTGTAGTACGTATCCAAGGAGACCAGCGCCATTTCATACTCTTTTTTAGGGTCTAGGTATATGGGCATTTTTAAATTGCAGCTCAGTTCGCCACCTATTCCCATTAAAATTATTGAACTGGAATCCATGCCTTTTCTTTTTTTGTTATTTATTTTTAATAATGAAAAAAGGTACTGAAAGACACTTTCCCATCATTCTCCAGATCGATGAAAATGAAGAAAATTACTGAGAGGCACTTTCCCACCATCCTCCAGATCGATGAAATCGAAAAAAAGGAAGCAAAAGGCACTTTCCTACCATCCCTCATATCGATGAAAACCCCCCCCTACCCCCATTTTGATCACGTGATCGGAAGTGACGTCATAGAAGATAGCAAAAGCACTTTCCCACCCTGCTCTGGGCTGACAAAAAACCGAATAAAAGGTAACAAAAGGCACCCTCCTCTAGATTGACGAAAAACCGAAACTGACGTCCCCACTTTTCATCATATGATCGGAAGCGCATCATTACCCCCACTTTGATCACATAACCGGAAGTGACATCATAGGAGGAAGCAAAAAGTACTTTCCCACCTTCCTCCAGATCGACGAAAGCCGAAAAACAGATAGTAAAAAGCACTTTTCCATAGTCCTCCAGATTGAAGAAAAATGGAACTCCACTTTTCAACAGATGATCGGAAGTACATCATTACCCCCACTCTTATCACGTGACCGGAAGTGGGGGTATATATGTGTAACCGAATATCGTATTTTACCACTACTCACTGGAATAGAACGTTACACAATTCGTCAGTTTTAAGTGCCGGCAAAGAACAAATGCTTCGATGCGTCGATAGTGTCTATGTTGGTGTTGAGACTCAACCATATGAACGTGACTGAATTAGTGGAGAAAAGGCGAGAAGAATTCAAAACGTGAAAAGGTAAGCAAAGTTCTGTGATGTTGTGTGGTCTAACATAATTTTGTGAGATTTGTTTCTTATTCGAAACAGAATTTTGCTTGATTCTTGAGGTTAGGATCAAAAGTAATCACGATTTAATAATTAATTACTTTCTGTTGCGTGTTCTTCTCGGTGCCGGCTGCCTAATTAGTTCGTCGAGCCCTTCCCTGATCCAAAGTATTTCTTACCCCCCCCCCCCC